>PUHP01000509.1:8155-25649 GCA_006783085.1 Colletotrichum shisoi
GGGGGGGGGGGGGGGTGGAAACATACGGAGGGTTCGCCGCAAACCAACTGAAGCAATCGAGCTTGGTGTTGTATCCGTACTGCAACGGACCGTCGAAGACGTCTCGCGGTTCGCGGTAATTGGTCTTTTTGGCAAACTCGTGGAACTTGGCAAGTGATTCCATGCATGCACCGGCGCTGGAGGCTTGTTAGCTACGACCCGTGACATTTGCGAGCGACCTGGGAATCAAATCAGCTTACACGCAGGGGTAGCCTGCCCCCATGCTGTTGATTGTGAGCGCGTTGGAAAAGTTCGTTGGTTTGTACTCGTTTGGCCCGGTTTCGGTGATGTACAGCATCGCGCCGAGATGACGCATTATCCTGCCTGTCAGTAGTCAGCTTTGAGGGCTTACGATACTACTTGACTCTATAGATGCACCTAGTAACGCAGGGTCATGTCCCAATGTCCTGGCAAGATCGGCGGCTCTCTGCGGCGTTGGAATTTTTGCCACCAAGGCGAAAAGTCCCGAGTCGACGGCGTAGGTCAAAGCCGTGAAGGCGGCAGGCTATTGTTCACAGCGTCAGTTTTGGAACCCAAACCCAAGCCCTTGACGTTGAAGCCGCACTATTCAAGACTCACTTGGGCCCAACAGTGTTTTATCATGGTCTCGCGAGGAGTCTCCAGGGCATGGACGAGCGCGCGGGCGCTGGCGAGCGCGCTCAACCGTGCGGCATCGTCGCCACTGGCAGCAACGTCCGCGAGAGCCGAGATCTTCTTCGCGTGTTGTCCAACGCTGGAAAGATCGCACGCCGTCAAGGCAACGGATAATTCGATACCCGGGGGTCCTCCGTCGGGGATAGAACCCATGATGCTCGTTTTGGAATGTCGAGATAACGAGCGTCGCTGGAATTGCACTGGGCTGTGCCGGAACAGACAAAGACACAACTTCAGGGGCGGAGGGGCGAGGCGAAGTCTGAAAACCTCAGGAGACGATATTGGGAACAATTGTGTGCCAGAAATGTCCAAACCTGCTCCTGTACAACGTGGTATATGTAAAATGCGAAGCCGGGTTTCTTGGTCCACTTTACCACCCATCCAGGAACAAGACCACGATGAAGGAGCGATGGTCCAACATAACAATACTCCGCAAGAAGAAAACATCGTTCAACTTGCGTGCCATGGCACAGGGGCGTCGGATACCACGCCCAGATGGGAAAGAAACCTCAGTCGACAGGCATGGTTGCAATAGCCCTTGTCTGTCAATTAACGTTGTCAAGATCAACCGCCGGCCAGTCACTTGAGAACATAACGATATCGGCAGTAGTATCCGATAACTTGTTCTTCGTCGCATGTCTGGCTTGGGCCAACATGTCTCTGCCTCTGGCTGAGTACAGCGCGTCAGGAATAAGGAACCAACGAACAGCCGTCTCGTCCATAGTAAACTTCGTCACAAGTCATGAAAACCACTGAGATATGAAGTACATGTGGAGCAAAGGAGGACATAATATCGGCTGGTGGTGTTAGATTGCCACCTTCGGAGTTGCCCCAAGATCGAGACTCTGTGATGTTGTTGGAACAATGTCAAGGTTTCTGCATGAAATCAGACGATTCTGTTACTGTTGGCTCTAAGTGACGCGTAGCACTCGCTTGATTGGCAAGGATGAGTCGTTCCGAGTGGGAACCTCTGGGGTCCCCGGGACCTCCGGCGGGTTCGAACCGGCGAACGGCCCAGTTCCGGCCCAGTTCCGGCCCAGTATTGCACGATAGAGCAACCAACAGCCCAAGATATTAGTAGTATCCATCGCCAAGTAAGAGATTGTTGATCTTGAATACTACCATGGATAGTTGCCCCCTCCACTCATCCCTGCTAGCCCGTCAAGACCGACAAAAGACGAGGATCTCGGGAACCCGGGACGCTTCCAACGGGTCACAAGTTGTGGAGTCAACAGGAGGCAGTTGGTCACCATCTTTTCCGCGACTTGATTTCTGTAGCTGTCCACCACAAACTGCTTATGAGGGTATTGTCCCTGTCTGCTTACAGGAGGGGGAAAATGGGAAGAAGATGAAAAAAAAAAAGGGAGAGAAAGAGAAAGAGAAAAAAAAAAACCCCGCCCCATGAAAGACGACGAGTGTCGTGACCACCCTCGTGTGTCATACCAACCTGATAGTGATCTTATGCTGCCGCTTTCTCAATCTGTCCTTCCACTGGATATGATTGGCGTTCAGATCGACTCCGAGAATCCACAAAGCAACAAACATCTCATCTTGTCAGTCTGACCTCTTACCCGATTTCAAACTTCCGAAGCAGCTGCTCAAGCGCCATAGCATCCGCGCAGACGATGAACAATACCGTCATGTCGGAATCCTACGCGGCCGAGGACAAAGGTCCAAACATCATATTGACTGTATGTGTCATTGTCGGCATCAGCACCTTGTTTGTTGCCGCTCGTCTCTTTGTTCGAATCAAGATCCTCGGCCAGACGCACTTGGATGACCATTTGACCGTATTGTCACTGGTATGTACATGTCAAGTCATTGGTCTCCCTCTTCTTCTTTCACTAACTAAGAATCACAGATTCAAATACTTACTAACACGGTCCAGCTTCTCAGCTATCTCACAGTCGGTCTCGAGATATGGGCCATTCGATGCGGTAATGGCCGACACGCCGACACCCTTTCGCAAGAGCAGCAATCCGCCGCCGTCCTGTCGACCATCTCTGGTTTCCCTCCGAACGTACTCGCATATACAGTACCCAAGTTTGCTGTGGTGGCGTTATTGGTCAGGATATTGAACCCTGGGAGAGTACATCGGAGGGTGCTTTGGTCACTGGCGACTGTTTGCTTGGTACTCGTATCACTATGCATCATCATCCTGTTTGCCCAGTGTAGTCCGACGTACGCTCAGTGGGACTTCTCGGTAACGGACAAGAACTGTTGGAGTCCATGGGTTCTTGTCAACGTTGCTATTCTAACGGGAGGTAATGACAGTGGCCCGTTCTTCTTTTCGTTTGTCTCCTGGCGAGAGCAAGGGCTGATGTTGTTGTTGTTGTTGTTGTTGTTGTTGTTCTTGTTGTTGTCACGCAGGATGTTCTGCAGCACTTGACCTTTATCTTGCAACCTACCCGGCCACAGCGCTCATGAGACTTCAAATGAATATGAAAAAGAAGATAGCTTTGAGCTTTGCCCTTGGTATTGACTCTATGTAAGTGTGCTTCTGTCATGTCCCCCACAGTGTGCCCCAGATTTTAGGATGTTGAACTGACATTGCAAGCTCGTGTTTTATATCTATTTATAAAAGCACCCGCTTGCCATCTCTCGCTAGCCAAGACTTCACCTGTACAATCCCCTTCCTCCTTGAGTCCGTGGTAGATTGGGCATGAACTGATCTTCAAGCAGATGACAGCGCTGACTTGGTCGTATGGACTGTGTAAGTCCCTCAATCTCTCTTCCACTTTCTAGCGATATTATAGATCTGACCAACTCATGACAGCGTCGAAGGCAACACCCTCATCATTGCTGCCTGTATACCCATTCTGGGGCCTCTTGTGGAACTTGCTCTGGGACGTCGCGTACTCAGCACGACTGACCGAAAATACCAGGAACAGAGCGGCACTGCTGAATTGCAACCGGTTTCAACCGGGGGAAAAGCCCCTCGCTCGATCCCTTGGAACGGAGACTCTGTTGGCAGAACATCCACGGTCATTAATTCGTACCACGAGGGGAAAGACGCCAGCAGCCAGGAAAGCATCCTCGAGGCTACATTCAGGCAGAAGAAGGGCGTGGTAGGAATTCTGAGACGGGACGATATCACAATATTCTACGAGACCGACGATGGGCCGAAAAATCCGGTCGGCATTGACAAACCAGCCAAGGGGAATCCGTTGTAGGTGAAAACCGAAGAATCACTTCAAGTTTCAAACAGGATGTCTTGCTTTGGCTTTTGTTTGATGACATGTCTTAACTATGAGGATTGAATGCGGGCATTCAGCATCAGAACGACATTCCAAGGTTCATTGCCCTTGTTATCACGGCAGCGATAGCCAGAATATGCGTGACATTTTGAACATATGGAGAGGCTATAGCTGACTATGGACCAACTGATGAACTTGGGAAATACCATTCAAACGGGCCCACCTGATTACCTGAAAGAACACGTTAACCACCGTCTGATCTCCCTTACCTACTCAGCCAGGACGATCCAGTCCTCGCTCCCATCGCCGGTTTTTGACTCCACAAGAACGGAAGGCTTCTCCAAGATGCCGTTTGGTCTCAACTGATACTCTTCACTCCAGTCCGCACCCGCAGCTATCATAAAAAACGGTCAGCAACGACGATAGGGGGAGGGAAGAAAAAGAAAAAAAAAACATGAAGAACAAGGAAGAGGTGTAGAGTCACTTACATCGCCACCGGTCAGGCGAACAACCGGGGTACCCTTCCGCCAGGTGGACGTGGCCGAACGAGTTGTACCGGTACCCAAAGGCGGTGATGGCGACCTCGTGCCTCCCGGCCTCGAGCTCCCCGAGGGCCAGCGTCCTCGGCTGCAGCGCGATGTGCCCGCTCTTCCGGGCCTTCCCCCCCCACTGGACCTTGACGACGGGCGTGGAGAACCGGGGGACGGACAGCGTCACGTCCGACCGGGACGGGAGCGAGAAGCTGCAGTTGTAGGTGACGTTGCCGACGTAGAACGGGTGGCCCTGCGGCACGACGTCGCCCCATCCCAGGCTGCGGCGCCTCTCGCACAGGACGGGCAGGTTGTCCCTGAGCTCGACGCTGAAGCTGCCGAGGACGTAGATCCTCTCGAGGTTCGTCAGCACGCCGAAGGGCATGCTGAGCTCGACGACGTTCCTGCCCCTGCGGATCGCCCGCTTCGGCACGGGGACCGTCTTGATGTCCTCGTCGACCCACCAGGACGGCACCTCGGCGTCGACCGGCAGCTTGTGGCCGTTGATGGAGATGCTCGCGTTCTCCGGGTTCTCCATGGCGAGGTAGGCTGGCGTCTTGACGACGATCTCGGACTCGAACTCGAAGCGCAGGTCGACGTAGACCCTGGCGGCCCGCTCCGACTGCGGCACCGTCCAGGGCTGCCTCCACGCCGACCCCTTGGGGGGCAGACGCAGACGGCCGCGGATCTCGTTGTCGATCCTGAGGATCTCCTGCCGCGAGGCGTCCTCCCACGGGTCGTCGTCGATCCTGTAGAGCGCGTAGTCGAGCATCAGGACGTTGGGCTCGGAGAGGACGACCTCCTCCAGCTTGAGTTCCGCCGGCTGCTTTTGGGACGGCGCCGAAGCGACTTCCTCGACGACGTCGACGAAAGACAGGGTCTCGGCGAGGATGGGGTGCAGTCTCAGCAACAAGCTGGCGCAGCCCTCGAACCGGTGCTCGAAGACCGTCCATCCGTCATTATACTTGACCTTGTTGTGGTGGTGGTGGTGGTGGTCCAATTCTAGGTGGTGGTGGCGATAGCAGTTGCCTGTGAAGGTGTCCATGATCTCGACGTCCCATTCGCCCTTGATGTTGGCCACCGTATCGTACGGGTTAGTGCGGTCCGTGTTGCAGACGAAGAGGAATCTCTCTTCGCCGTCCTGGCGCAGCTGGTACAGGAGGGTCTGGGTCGGCCCCCCTTGCTTGAGATCGATCTTGAGCTCTCGGCTTTCGGAGACGGTGGAGAGGATGTCGTCCTTGTCCCAGTCGACCTTGGTACACGGCTCGATGTCGAGGCTGGTCCCCGGCTGCGGGTACTGGGCGTCGACCAACACCGGCCCCGCGCCGGCGATGATGACTTTACCCCCTGCGGCGGCAAACTTCTTGACGACGTCGAGGGTGAAGGAGCGGATCGTCCGGAGGTTGGGCAGGATGACGACGTCGTACTGGCAGTGGCCAACCCTCAGGGGCGCCGACACCTCGACCGTCTTGTCGATCTGGTTCGACAGCAGGCTCTCGGCGATGAAGTCAAAGTCCACCAGCCCGTGCAGGAGCCAGTCCGTCAGCTCGACAAAGGCCCGGTCGCGGCGGCCGCCCTCGTCGTCGCCGCCGCCGCCGCTGTTGTTGGGGCCGAAGCTCAGCCAGAAGCTCTCGATGGGGTGGACGACGGCGACGCGCGTGACGGCGCTGCCGCGGGTCATGGCGACGGCGACGCGGGCGAAGTGGTCCTCGACGTAGCGGTACTCGCGGTACCACGGGCTCTGGTAGTTGATGCTGGCCGGGTAGTCCCGCTTGCCCTCGCCGGCCATGCTGAGCCAGCTGAGGTGCTGGACGCGGAAGGTGATGCCGAGGGCGGCGTGCCAGTCGCCGCAGCCCTTGTGGCCCTCGAAGCTGAAGTACCAGTGGGTGCAGCCGTAGATCTCGCTCATGGCGCCGCGGATGCCGTTCTGGCGGCCCACGCTCGTGCACTGCTTGGCCGTGTTGTACTCGACCCAGTCGTTGAGCAGGTCCATGCCGGGCATCGACTGGTTGCGGTAGCACCGCATCGTCTCGCCGTGCGCCGTCGTCTGGGACCGCAGCGTCGGCTCCTCCATCATGTGGCCGTCGAGGAGGATCCTGTTCTCGCGGCACCAGCTCGCGAGGAGGTCGAGGAAGGACGTGACGAAGCGCTCGCTGACGTGGTCGTGGAACCGGTAGCGCGCCAGGCTGGGCGCGTCTCCCGGCAGGTCCCAGATCAGCTCGGGGATGCTGCTGATGAGATCGGCGTCGTCGCCAAAGGCCTTCCTGAAGGTGTCGGGGAGATCCCCCGTCCACGGGAGGAAGACGTCTTGGACGCTGGTCGGGCTGGAGAGCTGGGTCTTGTTGGCGACCTGGGGCTCGTCGGTGAAGATGCAGGGCACCACGGTGCCGAACTTGTCGCCGATCTTGTCCTTGTAGACCTCGTGAGTGCTCTCTATGAAGCGGGTGATGGCCTCGGTGCTCATCGTGTCGACGTACGTCTGGCCGTTGAACCAGGCCGAGGGCGGGTTGATCTCGACGTAGCAATACCACACTCGGCCGCCGGGCTCCGCGTCCTCGCCTCCCTGGAGCTTCTTGCTCGACTTGAGACGGCCATTCTCATCGAGAGTGACGGAGAACCGGGCGAGCAGGTATCCCTGCTCACTCCGGCATGCTCGTGCTGTGCTGGGGGAGCAATCGCTGTGAGTGGTGGGTGAGACAAAAAAGAAAAGAAAAAGAGAGAGAGAGAGAGAGAGAGAGAGAGAGAGAGAATTCATATCCGATCTGGGATTCTTACCCTCCAAGTTCAACACTGCCGTATGGTCGTGGCGTGAACATGAGATGCTTCGCCTTGTGTTCGGGGTATTCCTTCACAACCTTGCCGCCAGCAACTCCCGAGGGCCACCGGTCATCATCATATCTGATATCTAGGTCAGTTACAACCTTGGCCAGTTGATCAATCAACTTGGCCCAGTTGATTGAAGATGAGAAGATGAGTAGATGAGAAGAAGGGGGGGGGCTGCAAATCTCACAGGTAGGCGAGCATCCCCTTGCTCTCGGCATATTCGACACATTCTCGCACACGATCCATGAACTCGGGGCCCATATACTCGGTATCCAACCCGGTCCGGACGTGCATGTGGAAGCCGCCCATGCCCATGTCTTTCAGGTGGTCGATCTGCCGGAGGAGCTTGTCCTTGTCCAGCTTCGTATTCCATGCCCACAACGGGCACCCCCGGTACTCCGACGTTGGGCTCTTGAAGAGCTCCTGGCTGAAGGGCTCGGCGGCCTTGGGGTACGTCAGCGGGTTCGGCGCGTCCTCCGTGCCCCGGCGTTCGCCGGCGCCGGCCATGACGGTCCTGTCGTCCTCGACGGGATCGAAGGATGATTCCATCTTTGTGGCGGTGAGTGGTGTGTAATGAGAGGGTTCAGCAACTGCAAACTTGCTCAGGTGACCCAGTCAGCACGTAGAGTATCCGTACTCTGGTGTGAGGTCGAAGTTGCTGGAAAATGACATTGACAACGGCAGAGGCTCAGGGCACAGATGAGGGGTACAAATGTGATCTCATGACTTGTTTCAACTTTCAAGGCGCGCGTCCTCTGTGTCTGTGTGTGTGTGTGTGTGTGTGTGTGTGTGTGCGTGTGCGTATGTGTGTTTCCCTCCCCGCACGCAGAAGAGACGCGCCCAAGATTTCGGCCGAGAACGGCTGACTGAAAACGAAACCTTTTTCTTTTAATATACATTTACAACTGAAATGACTCCGAAAATAACAGAGGAATGGTGTTCCCTGTTCCTTGTTCCCCCCCGCATATAGCTGTTCTGACGTATTGTACCCTCTCCGGGACTTCTCTCTCTCTCACTCTCCTCCGAGACCCTTTGCATTCCATGATACATTACCCCCCTTTACCCCCCTACGCTACCGTCGCCCAGACACCCTTGTTCTCCTCGGCCGTCTCGCGGAATGTCCTCGGCTGTCTTCCCGTCAGCGCGAGCACGACGCTGTTCGTCCGGTCCTCGCTGCCGTTCTTGATGGCGGCGTCCATGCCGCCCATCATCTCGGCGTAGTCCCTCGGCATGCCCTGGCCGGTGAACCGGTCCACGAGCTCTTGCGTCGAGAGCTTCTTGTGCACGATCTTGCGGCCGAGGACCTCGGAGAGGATCGTGGCGATCTGTAACAAGGCATAACCATTCACGTCAACCAGGCGTCCCAAAGGCAGTCTCGGTCAGTCAGTCAGTCTGACAGTCAGTCCTCACCAGGGTGAGTTATTGGGAGTGTGAGTCGCCGCGGGGACTTACGTCGTCGTAGGCCAGCAGCTCCGGGCCGAGAATGAGGTACTGGTCGTTGGGCGCGTCCTCCCGGGTGAGGAGCTGATACGCGCACGCCGCAATATCCTCGGTCGCCACCCAGGGGATCTTACCGTCCGCCGTCGCCGAGTAGATGGTGCTCTCGTCAACGATCGCTCTGCGGTGATTGTCCTGCTCGACGAAGTTCTCTGATCGGGTCGTCACTCGTCAGCATCGGCTTTCTCTGGAAAATCCCCCACGCATCACCCCCTTTTTTGCAAAAGATGGAAATTGTACACCCACGTTGAAACCAAGTCGGTCGTATCGCAGCCCACTGCACTTGCCCCTTGTCGCCAAGGTCCTTCAGGTACGCATGCGGCCGGCCCATGGCGTAGCCGTTGATGTCCGGCTCGATGGGGCTTCCGCTCAACAGGACGAATCGCTTGGCGGTGACGGTGGTGGTGTCTCCTTTCATTCTGACCTGGTCGATGAAGGACTGCATCGGCGGCAGCATGTCCATGACCGGCGGGGCGACGAGAAAGATGCTCGTCGCGCCGGTGTCCAGGGCGGCGGTCCACGTCGTCTCGTCCTCCCAGCCGAAGGCGACGGGCTTGATGTTGTCGGCGCCCGGCTCCGTAGTGGAGGCTCCGCTCCGGGAGGCCTGGTACGTAGGGATTGAAGTCGCCGCGAAGAGCTTCGCGATCTGCCGGCCGACCTTGCCGGTTCCGCCTAGGATCAACACTGTCGCTGAGTTGCTTGTTGCCATTGTGACTATTTGATGTTGATGGGTTATGTGAACGGTATTCGACAAAGCTCCGCTCTGTTGGTATTCATGAAAAAAAGGGCTTTTCGGGGTTTGGGGGGTTATTAACGGAGCTTAGGGCGAAATGTTGTGTCACGGATTTAAGAGGCGGGAAATAATCGAACGACTTGATAAATCCTCCAAACTCCGTAAGCACACCCACTCCCCCCGAGGGATTTAGTGGTTCGTCAGACTGTCCGGATTCTCTCGGGTCGCTTAGCTAGCTGGAGACGGACAGATATTGGCGCCAAAGACATTGATGCGGGGTACATCACTTATAAGTTATGCTGACGTGGGAGTCTTGATAGTGAAATCACTCGTCCATGACATACCTAGCGGGATATGCATACCATCTACGGATACAGTTCTGACAACAAGTGTGGTACTTGATCTATGTGGTTTCCCGCCTTCAACCATCCTAATTCCCAGTTGCTTCGCCTATGCTCGGCCGTTGGGAGTATACTCTCCAAGTCCTCTCATAGTAGTCTCTCGTCATCCCCCTTGCTGCCCATCCCATCCCGTCCCTCAACAAGAAAACATGGCCTCTCCCAACGACGCCGCTATCTGCCTACTGACGTTGTACTTGCACCGGACGATCCCGCCGGGCTCCAGCCGCCGGCACTCCACCAGATCGAGCTTGAACCCGCCCAGCGTCGCCTGCGGCGACTCCAGTCTGTCGTTCCGTCCAGAGGGGCGATGAAGCCGTCGAGTGACACGGCCACGTTGTACCGCAGACGTCTGAGTGGTTCTTTCATGATTGTTTGGGTTGGGTTGGGTTGTGCGTTTGAATCTACTCCTCTACTATTTGGGGTTCCAGCTTTCCTCGGTAGCGAAGACGAGTGAGTTCCTTTATAACAACAACAAAAATAAGGACCCGTGATCTGGAGTTTGCCGAGGGCGAGCCGTCACCCCCGAAGTGAACGGCTGAACGTTGGGAATCCTCGATCTTGCATCGTATTCGCCCTGTCTGCCTTGATGACGAACTCCCGAACACTCGGGTTTCTCGTCGTGTCATATCCTCCACTTGTTCGTGCGCAACTGCCGTCATCTCCATACATGATACAGTACAGCGAGGCGGACCGCGACAAACCGAAGTGCTTCGCTGCCTGTGTTCGGCTTTATGTTCCCGAGGGACATGCAGAGCACACAGATAGGAACTATTGAGGCCTACTTTGGTATTTCCACTTGCTAAAAACAGCCAAAGGTGATGGGCTAGGTGGCTTGCAGCTGGAGTGGCGTGTGAAACTGGACCGAGGCTACGGTGTTACAACCAAACCGTACAAGACCGATCATCGGCTGAGCATTCCATCCACACAGACTCGCAGTCACTGTACGGAAAACACGCAATAGATTTCAGAGCAACAGGTTCGATTTTCTCTTTTTCATCTGCTCCTACTGCAAACTCATTTTCTACTGCTAGACGCCTATGCCGAAATGAACCGGGAAGTCATCCCAAAGCTCGGTCAAGAAGTGACACGGCCAGATTGGCAAAGCATTCATCCTACCGCACCATATATTATATTTACAAAACTCCCACTGCGCTAGACAAGTATAACCGTGATTGAAATCGAATCTCTTTGAAGGAAACAACGCTCGTCTTCAGACACGCGTGCCCACTGGTCTCACCGTCACTCTGACACTTCGATCATTATCATGGCAGATCCTCCACTACTTGCAATCCTGAAATCCCCCTCCGGCGATGATGGTCCCAGCGGGATGTTCCCTCCGCATCCAGCTTGGTTGCCAGTGCAGCAATAGATGAGAAACCTTTCCAGCGACTCAGCGATCAGAGAACAAGGGATTCCGTCCGAGGTAGGATCGTCGACGACCTGAACCGCAGTGTTGGTGCTGTCTGTGGTGGGTGTTTTTCTGGAACAGTGTATCGCTGAAGCGTCGCACAAGGCCTCCGGTCCTTTGGCATAGATCTTCGTGATGCAATCTCGGACCACTCCAGTATCTGCCGGCGGTCCAAGATACATGCCGGCCTCGCATCCATCCCCTCTCGGTTCTATTCTTGCTTTCCCAAAGCCGACCCCTTTTGTTGAAGGGATTTTGTCGCGGGAATCGGGGGAGGGTCGCTCGTTGTTGGTAGCAGATGATCCGTGACTAGCAGGATGGCACTGACTTGGCTTGGTGGGGGTGGATGGGGCCAGAGGTGCCATGTGAAGGGGGTCGTGTGAATGTTTGCGGGATGGTATTAATTTCAAGGTTGCAGCATTGGTATTTGGGAACAGGAGGCTCAGAAAGAGGACCACGAAGATCAAGTTCGTCATCCTCGCAGATTGAGAAAAAGGACCACAGGAGGAAATATAACGGGAGAGCCTGCTCTCAAAGACGAAGTATGAGACAAAGGAATATCTCTGCTTAGCTTCAAACTGTAGTTCTTCTACCCACGAGGGGGTTGATTTCTAATATAGGCGGAAGCCCAGCTACCCTTCACGATAGCACGGTCACCTTAGTACTCCAAATAGTGGGCGAGGCAGGCATACGAGACAAGCAAAACATCTTTCATTACAGGCGCTTCGAGAATGGAGACGAGGAGCAAAGGAGGTTGCCAATGACAGCGTTCAGGGGGGGCTTGGGCCAAAAGCGGTCAGCACAGGGGGTAACTGGATAAGAATGTCCAAAACCACTCAACTACATGCCCTTTTTCGGAAACATTCAGCTACCAGATCCACTGCCCAGAACATGGAGCATTGTCAAAACTGGGCGCAAAATTCGTCCAGTCAGGGAACTGTTGACCCTTGGCGGGTGACAAACGGTCAGCGTCCCAAGAACCAGTGACTCGGGTTGGGCGTCAACCGAACGGCCTCATCAGCTCCCCGCCTTCTCCATAGTGTATGAGTGAATGTGAAAGGGCAAGCACAAACTGTGATCCCGAACAAAGATCGAGGCGGCGATGATGTGTTGTCGTCACATGACAGGATGAGCTCTGGCGCCTAACGGTCTGCGGCCCTGCGGCCCAGTCCAATACGACGCTGAGACTGGGGTCATTGACCCGACACCATGGTAACAAGTCAGCATGCGGTCACAGGGTTTCATTAGATACTCTGAGACTGTGGCTTCTCTCATGGGATGCTGTTGGGGCTTTAGCCGCTGTCAGAAAAGACACTTTACCCAAGGGTGCGCGTTATTCGCCTCGGCGTGTGGGCGGCGAGCAACCAAAGTGGTTTTGCCAAGCATTATTGTCCAGCTCCATCAGACAAAAGAACGGAAGAGCCAATTGCCGTCTGGTCGTGGCAGTCATCTAAATTTAGACAAGAGAGCGGTCAATCGTCTCCAACCCGTGATTGACTCAATTCAGTCATTGAGATCAACGCTCACCTCCAACGCTTAATACCGTGTCCGAAACTTGCGTCGTCCTCTCTTTTTCTCCCAATTCGTTACAACTCATTGCAGCACTTTTTCTCACATAAACTGATAACCAATGCCCTCTATCCGCAGTCGGGTAAACGTTTTAATAAGCGGTTAGGCAAGGACCAGTTTTCATAATCGTGACAAAATTGCGGCTGGGTCCAAATAGGTAGAGGCAATGTTGAATTAAACGTCACCTGAGTTAAAAACTTGGACGCCGCGTTCCGTTCCTCAAAGTCAACACGTCTGATTGCAAACTCCTTATAGAAGGCTTTGAGTGATAGACAATGGCAAAATCAGTTACACGACTACAAAAAATTGTTGCTATGCACCTGTTGTAGCCAGATTCTGGAGGGGCTGCGTCTTGCAATCGGCTAAATTCAAGTTGCCTGCGCAGTGGTTCTCGACTTCCTCGGAAAACGTTCGAAGATGTGTACGCTATGGCAGCTTTGACCGAACGAACGCCATTGAAGATATGATCAGGCCATTCCAAAATAAGTGGCAGGAGCCGGCGGTGCTTGATTTGTTTTTGCACCAACATACTTGCTGAGTCTGCCGTACGGAATTATGAATAGTGCAACGTGATCTCCCGAGGGTTCCTGGTTCCTCGTGTTGCAGTTCCCAAAGCTTTCTGTACTTCTTTCTGGCCGACTCCGTGTATGTTTGGATGTTGTATCCGTGACACACAGCACCCTGGCGCCGATAGCGGGTTCTGTTTTCATGTGGCCTCACTGCATCAGCAGAGGATTGAAACTTGGCCGGGCGTCACGGGGTTTACACCACGGAAGACGAACGGAAATATCGGGTAATACAGTCAGCAAACCTCGTTCATCTGATATCTCGGAAGCATTTGACAACATGGCCGTCGTCAATACCCTCATGGCCGACTACTCATGGCCGACTTCCTTTGCGAGTCACAAATACGGACCCGTCACCCGGAAGCAAAAAAAAATGAGCGCCGGGTGGAATAATCCTGATCAATTCTTTTCCAAACTGCAAATTTACAATACTACCCGTGCCATCCGTCCGACGCACAAACCTCGCAGTTCTGTGGGGTAATCCGGAGATCCGGCCTGTTGTTGTAGTAGTAGTTGTAGTAGTAGTAGTAGTCACACAACTGGGCCTGGGCGGGTTACATGGGTTTACGTGAGTGAGAGTAGGGTGCCGCATACTAGTAGGGTGCCGCATACTAGTAGGGTGCCGCATACTAGTAGAGTGCCGCATACTAGTAGTGGTGCAACTTGATGATGCGCTGAGCGAGTAGGGGGGGCTCAGAAGTCGGCGCCCGGGAGGTGGTAGAGCTTCTGGATGTCGTGCAGCATGGACTTGTGGTCGATCTTCAGGTCCTTGAGAAGACCGTCGTTGAAGCCAAAGACCCAGCCGTGGACGATGGGGAACTTGTTCTTGGCGTACGACTGCTGGATGGCGGCCGTCTTGATGACGTTGCGGCACTGCTCGACGACGTTGAGCTCGACGAGGCGGTCGTAACGGGCGTCCTCGTCGGCGATGGCGTCGAGCTCGGCCTCGTGCAGGCGGTAGACGTCGCGGATGTTGCGCAGCCACGGGTTCAGCAGGCCGAGGTCCTTGGGGGTCATGGCGGCCTTGACGCCGCCGCAGCCGTAGTGGCCGCAGACGACGATGTGCTTGACCTGCAGGTGGCGGACGGCATAGTTAATGACGCTCATGACGTTGAGGTCGATGTTATTGACCATGTTGGCGATGTTGCGGTGGATGAAGGCCTCGCCGGGCTCGAGGCCCGTGATCTGCTCGGCGGGGATGCGCGAGTCGCTGCAGCCGATCCAGAGGTACTCGGGCGACTGGCCCTCGGACAGGCTGACGAAGAAGTTGGGGTCCTGCTTCTTCTTCTCCTCGGCCCAGCGCCGGTTGTTCTCGAAGACGCGGTCGTGCGTCTGCTTGAGGTAATGCTCAATGTCCTGGTCGGCCATCTTGGGATTGGGTTTGTCAGAAGCGCGTCTGTGGGCGATATGGGAGAAGCTGGATGTCTGCTGCTGCTGCTGCTGCTGCTGCTGCTGCTGCTGCTGCTGCAGGTGGTGGTGGTGGTGGTGGCGGTGGTGGTGAAGAAGCTGACGATGCCGAGTGTCTCTGAGCGGGATGATGAGTCTGGGAAGGGCGAGTCGCGCAGGAGAGGCGAGGGGGGAGGGGGAGAGAGGGGGGGGGAAGAGGGCGAGGGAGCGCGGGACAGGGCGACCTTTAAACATGAGGGTGAGAGAGAGGTAGAGCGCGAAAGAGCGAAGGAGAGCGTGAGAGAGAGAGAGAGAGAAAGAGAGAGAGAGGCTGCAAGTTGACTGAAAGAGGATAGCTTCGGTACCTAGCTGATGGATGCTGCAGGCAAGCGGAGGTGGTGGATGTTGTCAGATCGGAGCAATGGCCAAGCCACGGTGAAGAAATGTCGCACCTTTTCCTTCTTCCTTGGATGCACATACACAATCAACTAAACTAAATCATAGATACAGAACGGAAAATTTGTTGGGGAAGAAGGTCCGACGGCCGACGGCCGCGCACGCTAAAATAAAGCCCACTGCGCATCGATGGTGGCGGGGACGGTGCGGCCTGTACGCGTACCTAACGGAGGGTATCTAGCACTGAAGAGGTGACTCACGAATGTCGGTGCTCCGGGCGGGTTGTTGGGGAGACGCCGAGACGGTGACGGACGGGGCAGGGTGGAAGCTTAAATTGGGGTGAATGAATGAGTAGTTAGTTGAGTGACGAGTCTGTCCAAGATCGTCGCCGGTGGATGGGGCGCTGGAGATTGCCGCTGGATAAATTACTCTGTACGGATACAGAGTACGGATACAGAGTACCTTGAACATGATCGGTTACTCGGGGGTATCGTATCTGATCTGGCCCAGCTCCACCAGAGTTAAGATTGATTCTCGCACTAATTCGGTTTCTAGTTCGATGGGCGCCCTAGACGCTTGTCCTTTATGGACCCCCCTACTGATGACCTCTATAGGCAACGCTGGGGGTTACATAACGCGGGCTCGATCGGCTGTTAGACAGCTTCGGGCATCCTCATCCAACAACACACTGAATTAATACCCCATAAAATCAAGATGGCCAATCCTCAACCCTTCTACGTAAAGGTTGGAGATCTCTGGATATCCCTACCGTCAGGACAGGATGCCAGGTTTTCATCTCACTTCTGCATGTCTTATTGGGGATAGCCTAGCTTGCATACTGGCTACGCCCCCCCCTTTTTTGTTCTTTTTTTTCTTCCTCTTTTTTCCCTCATATAATAAAAAACCCAGCAATGTACTCTTTACATATCTTCCATTTTCACTCCTACTTACCTTACTATTAGCATAGGTATAATGGTTAATTAATATATTAAGTCTAGTAATAGCTTTACTTTATAGATTTGTAGAAAGGTTGGGTGCAATTGCGTGTGTATTCATGTGTATCTGCGGAGCAATTCCTGCTCCCTAGGTCCTTAGTCTATATAGGTATATCCCTCAACACAGAAAAACCTACTTTTAGGTAGCCAGATCTATCCTATTAATGTTTCTAACATTTCTAGAGCAAGGCTATATATTAACCTTCTAGATCTACCTTTCTATTATTACATAGGTAGCCTAAGGCTACTACTTTTAATATACCCCCTTAGGCTAAAGCTACTTATAGCTTTAGCCTAATAATAAGTAATAAATACTACCTCTTTATACC
This sequence comes from Colletotrichum shisoi, assembly GCA_006783085.1. Lineage (NCBI taxonomy): Eukaryota > Fungi > Ascomycota > Sordariomycetes > Glomerellales > Glomerellaceae > Colletotrichum > Colletotrichum shisoi. Next base: position 24,679 of record PUHP01000509.1, read on the forward strand.
TTTTTTTTATATTATACTTATACTTACTAATATATATTTAATTATAGTTAATTATAAATAACTAAAACTAAAGTAAATAATAAAGTAGGTTTCCTTCTTACTTATTAGATAGTATATAAAATAGTAACTTATAATCTAAGCTTTTAAGTTTAATTTCTAGCCAAGGTAAAACGATAAATTTTATAGTTATTTATAAATTTATAACTAATTAAATTATTTCATATATTAATTAGGTTAGATTATTAGCTTTTACATTATTAAGGTTTTTTTCTTTTAGTAAAGTAATATTATATATTTAATTAGCTTTAATACTTAGTTATTTACTATTATATTTAATATATTTCTTTATATCTCATATATAAGAATTATCTTTAAAGGATAGTAAGATTAAACTAAGCTTTCTTAACTATCTTTTTACTTAAGTATATAACCTTTTAAGTTAACTTTTATAGTTAGTAATTTTATATTATTATAGCTTTAATTAAGGTAATTATAAAACTAGAGTTTCTAACTATAGAAGTTATTTAGTTATTAAAGAAATAGTAGTTAAAGATTAAATATATTCTAAGTATATACTAAGGCTTAGGTCTAGGTATCTCTAAAGTTTTAGGTTATTTTATAGAGAAGGCTATACTTACTTAGTTAGATCCTATATATCCTTTTTTATTATTATTTTATATAGCTTTTTTTTATTTATAGCTAATTTATAGTATCTATTTTCCTTAAGTCTTTCTTTCTAATGAAGTATATTTAAGTATTACCTAAAAGTAGTAAAGGATTATACTACTAATACCTTTATTAATTTATTTACTATTATCTTTACTAAAAGTATATGAATAACGTTAATCTTTCTAAGTTAATTAATCTTAGCCTTAGGTATTTAATTACCTAATAGAGATAAGTAATTAGTAAGGCAAAGTAATAAGGTAACGTAACTAACAATATAAATATAATATAGTAATACTTAGACT
>PUHP01000512.1:0-25950 GCA_006783085.1 Colletotrichum shisoi
AAAAATAACTGTAAATAGAAGTACCATACATCTAAAGCGTCATTTTAGGCCCTCATTGGTTATTTCCCCGCATATCTGGTGGGGTATGTAGCCTTGCCGCGTTTGATGGGATAGTTGTGGCTCGATCGTGTGCAAAGGGGTCCCCGCGAAACAAAGCCAGCAAGCTCATCGGAATGAGCGAGGCAATCCCCCGAAACTGAGCATATGGGTCGTGCGTGCCGAAAGTCTACGCGTACCTTCCCAATCCGTAAAGCCGATGGGACTACGGAGTAACACCGATTGAAAGTGGAAGCCTCGCCGACGATATTTCCCTCAGGCACCATCCAGCCACAGCTCCAGCTTCAGCCACAGCTGTGCCACATGCTACCTTACGTCGACACAACACCGCAATCAGCCAACCCGACAAGAGGCAGAAGTGGAATTCAGAACAAGCCGAAAACGATGCATTGAGCCATACTTGAAGCCCTCATGACCCTCACGAAGCTGATGAAATGATTATTGCACCCTGAATTTCTCCCCAGTGCTCAAAGATGGATGATCTCTCGGGACTGAACTGGTCGGCGTCGGCCAACCAGCCGAACAACAAGCCGCCGCCGATGAACCCCTCGGGTGCCAATTACTTTGGTTCGATACGACCGGCCAATTCGACGCCATCCCCATTCCCCTCCGGCCGCAACACGCCACTCTCCGCCCAAGGCTCTGGTCCCGTCGCCGCGAAACCTGCGCCTGCGAAGCCGGCCGCTGATAGCTTCAGCAACCTGCTCAGCTTCGGCGCTGCTGGAGCTGCGAAGCCCACGTCGAAGCTCACCTTGCTGGAGCAGCAGCAACAACTCGAGGCGGAGAAGAGGAAGAAGGAAGAGGAGAGGAGAAAACAAGCGCAGGCGCAGTTTGGTGGGGGTTTCTTGGACACGCTCGGATCGGGCTCGGTCTCGCGGACGGCGTCCCCAGGCATCCTGTCACCCGGCTCCTCTACCGGCAAGAAGGCCACTGACGACGACGACCTCTTTGCCGCCTTTAACTCCGAGACCAAGGTCGATAACGCAAGCTTTTACCCGCCTCCGCCCCAGAAGAGCCCCTCGCCCGCTAATGCGCCGGGCCTCGACCTGAGCACCCCGAGCGCGTGGAACCAGGCCCCAAGCGTTGCCAACAATGGCGTATTTGGAGACGATGATGATCCGTTTGGTCTGAACCAGTTGAAGCTCAAGGCTGCGTCCCCGGCACCGCCACTCCCGACAGACGACGACGACGACTTCCTCGGTGATCTGGCCCGCCCGGTTGAAGAAGTTCGGCGCAAACAACCTACCCCGCCGCAGCCCCAGCACTCCGAGCCTGGAAAGCCTATCGAGGCGTCCGACTCCAGCTCCGAAGACGAACGGCCGGCTCCCAGGGGCGAGATGGCCGAGTTTGACAGAGCCGTTGCCCAGCTTGTTGACTACGGCTTTACCCCTGAAAACGCCCGGCGTGGGTTGACGGAGAGCGGTGCAGGGCTCAACGTGCAGGCGGCTGCCAACTGGCTTCTGGACGATGCGCACCGACAAGCCAAGGCAAAAGCGCAAGGCAAGAGCCCTGCCGTTGCACAGAGGAGAGGACGGGAGGACGGCAGCAGCAGACAAGACGGCCAGCGGAGAACCGACACAAGATCCCCGGCAGGCGGCGACCCAGATCTCTCCAAGACTGCAGCCGCTGTGGGAAACAGTCTTTTCAAGACGGCCAACTCGCTGTGGAAGACGGGTAAGAAGCAGGTTCAGCAGGCGGTTGCAGACTTCAACCAGCCTGAGGGTGATCCCAACCAGCCTAAATGGATGCGCTCGGCTCAGGTTGACCGCACGCAACCCGAGAAAAGGGTGCCGAAGGCGACGGACGAGGCCCTGATGCTTGAATCGGGTGGTCGACCTCCAAGGAAGGCCGGACAGTCCTCGCAATCACAACGACCAGACGCACCGCGCAGGACGGCATCCCCGCGTGATCACTCCCCCGCCGTGTCAGCCCCCTCAAGTGGCAGAGGAACTTCGGTGCCGAGATGGCAACAGCAGGGCGGCCCAGCGTTGCCGGATTCGAGAACCCGCGCGAGCAAGTTGGCAATGGCAGACGACAATGCGGCATCCTACGTCAGCCCGCACAGGAGGAAGAAGGGTACGCCTCAGCCGGAGGCGCCGACGCGGCCGCAAGAGGACGAGCCCGACCTGCTCTTCAGCTCTCAAACCCAGGCCCCCAAGCAGGCCCAGTGGCTCCCGCAGCGTCCAGCCCGGCCCTCGCAACCATCCTCCCGGTCTGCTCAGCCTGCCCAGCGTCCATCTCCACCTGTACCGAAACCGGCACCTCGACCTGCTCGCCAAATTCCATCGATCTCGCCCGCGGCGATACAACAGTCCACCAAACATCGACTCGACGGTACAGCCCACTTCAAGAGAGGAGACTACGGCGCAGCTCACTCGTCCTACTCGGCTTCCCTGGCCGCCGTGCCGTCGTCGCATCCGCTTGTGATTGTCATTCTCACAAACCGCGCACTGACAGCACTCAAGACTGGAGAGCCAAAGCAGGCCGTTGAGGACGCCGACGCCGCGCTCAAGATCATTGGTCCGGCAGGCGGTCAAGGCGAGCACGTAGCCGTCGTGGGCGACAACGGCGGTGAAGAGCGCCGTGAGATGCGCGACCTGTACGGCAAGGCATTGAGCCGCAAGGCCGAGGCCCTCGAGCAGATGGAGCGCTGGGGCGATGCGCACGCCGTCTGGTCGACGTGCGTGAAGGACGGTGTCGGCGGGCCGAGCGCCATCTCAGGCCGCCAACGTTGTCAGTCTGCCCTGGCGCCGAAGCCGAAGCCGAAGCCGAAGCCCAGGCCCGCTGCTGCTGCTCGGCCTCGGCCAGCCGCGGCGCCCGCGAAGAGCTCCGATGCCGTGGAGCGTCTGCGCAAGCAGAACCAGGCTGCCGCGCAGGAGGACGACGAGAAGTTTGCGCTGTCTGAGAAGGTCGACGCCAAGATCGCCGCCTGGAGGGACGGCAAGCGGGAGAACCTGCGCGCGCTCATCGGCAGCCTGGACCAAGTTCTCTGGGAGGGCAGTGGGTGGAAGAAGGTCGGGTTGCACGAGCTCGTCATGGCCAATAAGGTGAAGATTCACTACATGAAGGCCATTGCCAAATGCCATCCCGACAAGGTACGTTTACTGAAACACCCAGCCGGCCACAACGCCGATGGATGGTGTACTAACACGCGGTACAGCTTCCCCAGGATGCCAGCACGGAGGTGAGGCTCATTGCTGCGACGGTCTTTGCGACGTTGAATGAGAGTTGGGACAAGTTCAAGGCCGAGAACGGACTGTAATGGGGCATAGGTTCGCCTGGATTGGTTATGAGCGATCTACACTGTACCGGATGGACGGACAGACGGACCCAAGGACCAACCAGCTGGCATGATGATCACAGGGAGAAAACCATGAAACGCAAGCTGTGAAAAAGCAAGCAAGTCAAGATAAAGTGAATGAATGAAGCGAGATTCGATTCCCAAACGCCATGCTATGCAAGCCCGTCCTGACCATATGTGCTCTGTACTTGCACACCACAAAAGGCTACCTGCCAAGATGCTCGGCGCGGTCTCTCCGTGTATAAGATGTTGACATGTGGCCGTCTCCTGGCCAGCCTGCGGCCGCCTGTACGTCCCATCCCTGACGATTAAACGCCTCTTCCACTTCCCCCTACAAGCCCAGCGACCGCCGCACGCCGTCGCGGACCTTCTGTTCATAGTCGGCGCGGCGCTCGCGCCACATCTTGGCGGCCTCGACGTTGGCGGGGCTCTCGTCGTTGGGCTCGGCGAGCATGCTCATGACGGAGATGAGGATCTTCTCGACGGACTGGATGGGGGACCAGCGCTCCGAGGCGTGCTCGTAGTGGTTGGGGTCGTCGCCGGGCGGGTGGAGGATGGAGATGCAGACGAGGCCGCTGGGGTAGACTTGGGGTTGTGTATGCTGTTAGTTTATGTCGTGCGTAATCGGCATCGGACGGCGGGCGGCGAAGAAAAATGAAGGGGATTGAAGGGGAACACGACGGAAGACATACTGTTGGGGTGCCACATGTCGACGAGGAACTTCATGGTCGGCGGGGCGAGGGGGTAGTCCTTGGGGAACTTGAGCTCGGCGGGGAAGACGCCGCCCTCGAAGGGGGTGCCCTCAGGGCCCTGGATCAAGGCCTCCCAGTGCAGGAGGTCATCCTCGGAGACTGGGCCGGCGGTGATGCCCTCGGGCGGGTTGTTCGTCAGGGCGCGGTACTCCTGGAGGAGGCGGCGGTGGGCGGTGGACTGGGCCATGGCGCGGGGCTGTTCTAGAGCTCGTTGGGTGGGTGAGGGGGGAGCGGTATGTTACGAGTCGCGGATGTTTCGGACGGAGTGTATATCAGACGCAGATGTATGTGGTTCGATTGGAGAATTGTAACAAGATCGAAAGGGGCTATTCGAAAGTGGTGATGTTGTGTATGACCCGCTGTTGACACCGTTGACTTACACACCGGCGTGAGTTGGGATGGACGTGGAGGGATTGTCGGTGCAGCGGTCATGGTGGTCGAGGTTGGTTGGCGGGGGTGGGGAGGGTGGACAGGGGACGAACCTCGCTGCACAGCTGTGGCCACTTGTGACGCAGCGGGCGGACACGCGCCGAGGTTTTGCCCGCCAGGTGCCGCCTGTCCGCCGTTGGGATCGGAGCTTTTGCATTTTTGGAGCTCTGTCCATCTGCCGACCTCACTCACAAGTCTCTTCCAGATCTCAGATCTCCCCCGGGGTGAACTTCACCGGCACTTCCCTTCCCACTCGACACACGATCGAGGGGACGCGAACCCCGCTGCGTACAATCGACGCCATGCCTCCACGACTCCCACTGAGGCCAATTGCCGGCCGTGCGGCATCATCTCTGTCTCTACCGCAACAGACAAGCACTCCGTCGCGCGCCGCAGTCTGCTTGTTTTGCTCCATGTCGACAGCGGCATCTGCCACTCCCTCACGATCCACCACTACTACCAGCCGCCCGTACGCTGCCGTCGCCGAAGCGAGAAAGGCACTGAGACAACGCCGATTCCAACACACCGAGTCCGCGCCGCTCGAGGCTGCAACACCCGAGAACCCCCGCGCCGAGCTGATCGACACACTACTGGACCTGCAGAAGCACGCTGTGAACCATGTGAACCTCTCCCGCCTGCAGCTCGCCCTTCAGGGCCTCCGGCAGGATCCCGGCCAGGAGGCCGTCCGCGTCGCCATCCTCGCCCTCGCCAACGTCTCGGAGCCGGGCAAGGCGGCAAAGGACCTTTTGAGGCTCATCCTCGCGGACCCGCTGGGCGATGAGGCGGAGTGGGAAAGGGAGCTGGCGCAGCACGACCCGACGCACCCGCTCGTCGTGCGCATCGGACAGGAGCACGCTAGGGCGCGCGAGGAGGCCGCGCCGACGGTGACCATATCCAAGACGAACCTGCTGCATGATCTGGGCGTGTCGTCGCCCGCGCTCAACGGCCACGGCATCGAGCTGCTGCTGATGGAGGTGAACCCCTTCTCCGCGGCGCCGGGCGAGGTGGCCTACCCGCAGGACTTGGAGGAGTCAGTGTTGGTGCCTACGGTGGACATCCCGTCCAACACGGGCCGGTATACGCCCATCACGACGCCGGTGCACAAGGCCCTGGTTGTTTCCGAAGGCGTCATGGGCGCGGCGTCCGTGGCGTCGCTGCCGCTGGCGGAATATCGCGATACGATACTTGCGGCCGTTAACCTGCCGGAGTACCCTGTCGAGAAGGATGCGCAGACGACGTTTCAGCCGATCGACGTCTCCGTGGGAAGCAAGGGGCTCGACCTCATTCGCCAGAATATCGGCAACGCGATGGAGTATGAGCGTTCGTGGTACAAGAGCAACGTGCCGGCTGTCATCCAGTGGCTCAAATCGGGCGTGCAGAGCGACGAGGGCCAGGTCACCAAGCCGGCGGTGCGGCTTCTCATCGCCTCGCTGCTGCGCAACACCCTGGCGGAGATCGAGGCCGAGGAGTCGCGCCTGCTATCCGGACGGCTGTCGACGGAGGCCGCGTCTTCTGGCCTGGCCGTGATGAACGAGAGGCTCGCCCAGTGGTCCCAGTTCGCGCACGAGGAGCTGCAGCAGCAGCTCGACATCGCGTTCGCGGGCACGAGGTGGCGCAAGCTGGGCTGGTGGAAGCTGTTCTGGAGAGTGGACGACGTCGGCGTGCTTACGACCGACATGCTCAGCCAGCGCTTCCTGCCCGGCGCCGAGAGGGAGCTCGTCTACCTCGCCGGCCGCATCGCCGAGTCGGGCGTCGCCACCGCCGCGGAGCCGCCCACGTACGCCCAGCCGACGTCGGAGCTGCAAAAGTCGCTGCCGGAGTCGAGCACCGTGGCCAAGGCCGTGACGCAGAAGCCCAAGTGGCCGACGCACATCTCCTTTACGCGCCGCTATCTGTACGAGGAGACGGTGCCCGCGCTCCAGGCGCTCGCTCAGAAGCTGGTCCTCCAGGCGTCCAGTACTTCGGCCCTGACCACGGCGCTGGGCGGCCTGCTATACGTCTCGCAGTACGCCTCGTCGGTCTACGAGGCAGGCGCCGTCGCGGCTCTGGGCATCATGTGGAGCCTACGCCGGCTGCAGACCAAGTGGGAGACGGCTCGGACCTACTGGGAGGGAGAGGTGCGCGAAGAGGGCCGCAAGGCCGTCCGGGGCGTTGAGCAGAGTGTCGCCGATGCGCTCGACGGGTCTCGCGAGGGGAACCCCGTCGAAGGCGCCGAGGAGCTGCGCAAGGCCAGGGAGCTCGTCGAGAAAGCCCAAGACGCGCTGAAGCGCTTGGGGTGAAGAAAGGGTGGTTCATCTGCCAAAGCTGTACCATCATCTGTATAATGTATCAATGAAAAAGGGAGCCAGGTGTCACTATAGACATGTACACGCGCTGCTTCGCTTCGATACCGAAGAAGTAGACGGAAGAGAAACCTTTTGGGGCGCCGAGAGCGCGGGGTTTTTTTTTTTTTTATAGCATTCCTGTTGCGGTTCTTGCCGAGAAAGCCCACGTACATACGCCCTTTGGCGACCGCTAGTAATCTGCCCAATGTGGTATCATGCCGCGCACTCTTTTACACAGTATATCTTTCTCAGGGGCCGCCTCACAGGATTCTGCCCACGATAGGCCTCAACTCTCCTCGGAAAGAAAATCGGAAAGAGACACACAAAAAAAAGAACTTTCCCCAGTGACCCGTGAACGCCAGGAACTTTTCGTCTTTCCGGGAGGTATGCTGAGAGCTCTCCGGTACGCATTCCCATTTGACAACATGATTTCCATCCTTCTTTCTTCCTCTTCTCTGTCCCTCTGCCGTCGTAGGAGGCAAAATAGACATGCGCATCTGCTCTTGCCTCTTTGCGTGGCAAGAAGAGGGAGAGGACCTTGTTTTTGTAGCTCGTCGCGCTTCGTCGGTGCAGATTTCACTCCTTTTGTCTCTCCTCTCTTCTTTTCATCCCTGGTCGTGTGTAGTTGTGCGTGGTTGATGTGCAGCCGTTCAAGCGGTCGGAAAGCCGACAACGGAGGACGGCACGGACGAATTCTCGGGGCGGGGCGGCGGCTGAAGGACGAAGACAAGAAAAACAGCCCATCTCCTCTTTAGCGACCGCCGCGACCGCTGGCGCGGGCCCTGCTGACGGTGGCGCGACCACGGGCCATACCGACACCGCGGCCGCGGACGTTGCGGGAACGGAACATGGGGGCGTTGCGGAGCATGTCCGGGACGATGAAGAAGCGCACGTGGGAGCCGCGGATGTAGACCTGGTCGAGGTGAGAGACGCGGCCGTCGCGGGCGGTGACGGTGATGTCCTTGAGCTGGACGTTCATGTTGTCTTCGGCTGTTTTGAGGGGAAGAGAAAGGTGTGGTTAGCTCCATGGTTCTTCTTGGTTGATTCTGTGGCGACGGAGGGGTGTGGGAGATGAAGTGATGGAGGGGAGGGGAGGAAAAGTACCTTCGAGCAGCTTGCCGCGGTATGTCTGGCCGGAGGTGATCTCGAGGGTGACGATGTGGCCCTGCGCGCGCAAATGGGTTAGCTGGTGTTCTCCTGTCAAGTTGAAGAAGGGCAAGCATTGGAAGTACCTGAGCCTCGTTGAGGAGCTTGATGGGGATTCCAATGGTGGAGGTCATCTTTGCGGTGTCGGGGTTGTTGAGCTACGTCGTGGGTTGTGTCGTGGGTTGTGTCGTGAGCTGTCGCGGGTTCAGTGAAAAGTGAAGGCAGCGAGACAAGACGGCGCAGGTAGCTGGAGCACGACGTTTTTCCGCGCCGAAAGTGTACGTATCCTGCATCGGTCCGATTTGGCCTCACCGGGCAAGATTCGCCGAGGGATCGGATGAGTGGGGCCGGTATTTGGGTTGGAGTGGGATGAAAGTGGAGACCGATGTTTAGGGAGCGTTGCCGTCTAATGCCAGAACTTCAGGTTGACACCATCCACCACCACCCTGGGGACCTTCGAGAACCCGGAGGATGGGGTACCCATGTCACGCCAAGTATAAACTGCTCAAGGTGAAGATGCGTCCATCGCGGGCGTTGGAACCGGATCACAGATAGCATGCACGCACTGTTTTCAGTTCCATGTATGTTATGTACTCTTCTTCTCCTTAATGTACTAGTGAGATTTCGAAATGAACCGCGGCGTCTACATACCGTAGGTAAGTGGCAATCGGTCATGGTCACCAGTCAGGCGGCTTGCCAACCGGCCTTCCTCATAGCTCGGATCCCTCAAGAGATCACGGTCAATGACTCAACACGTGGGTTGTGTGTCGAGTTGAGCAGGGTCATCGTGGACATCATTGCATGGTTATTAATCAACCGCACTCATCACGGAGTTTTGTTCACGTTTAGACTGCACCGCCATATTCCAGCCGAGAGGCTGCTGTTCAGAGGCGTGCCAAGTGATCGACGACGAGTGTTGTCAAACAACACAATCTATATGCTTTACCCTCTGCTAGTTAAGCACTTCGGTAGCCAACGCAGCAGTAAGACCCAACGACACAACACTGCGATGGTTCATCCCACCGGCGCGCCAAGTATTTTGCCATTTCGTGTATGATGCGCTGCGACGGACCAGGGGCTACGCAAGCTGTCCGTCTCGTAGTCCGTCTGCAAATGCCGAGACGCGAGAGCATGCGCAGTCCAACGTCACACCCACAACAAGAGGGCAGACCCGCCGTTTGTGATCGGAATGCACTTGCCGCGCCGTCTCACGCAGGCCGCCCATGTTCGGTCGGGAGCCAACAAGGGCCCGAATGACGGACAAAGGCCATCCATGTTGATGTCCACCAATGCGGCAGTGCCAAGCGCCCCCCCTGAGTAGCCTTCGAGGGACCGAATGCAAAACGGTAACACGCCAAAAGGATGAGATATATCCCGGCTTTAAATAACCACGCTTCGGTCCTCGAGATGCTGTCTCCCCTCGGCTCTCTTGAGACCAACTTAAACAGCAACAAAAACCACACTTTCCGAGATGGGGTTTGAAGTCGTCATTGTCGCCGGCAGCGTCGCCGGCCTATCGCTCGCCAACATGCTCGAGCAGCTCAACATCGACCACACCCTCCTGGAGACGTACCCCGAGATCGCGCCCCAGGTCGGCGCCAGCATCGGCCTGCTGCCCAACGGCTTCCGGATCCTCGACCAGCTCGGATGCTACGAGCCGATCCTGGACATTGCCGGGGACTTTCACCTGAAGTCCTCCTTTCGTCAATCAGACGGCAAGGCCATCGGCCCACCCAGCAGCGCCGCTACTCACCACTTGGAACGTCGGTACGTGGCTAGGGACTTTGGAGGGGGAGGGGATGTTGTTGTTGTTGTTGTTGTTCAGGAGGCCTTCGGGATGGACAAAAGGCCAGAAGGCGACATGGCTGACTGGCGACCAGGACCGGGTACGCTTCCATTTTCCATCGACAGGCAGATGCTCCCTTCGAGTCCTTTACGACAACTTGAAGCAAAAAGACAGGGTAATTCCGGAGAAGAGGGTGAACAGCATCGAGCTTATCGACGGGGGCGTGCTTGTCCACACAAAAGGACGGCTCCGTTTACGAGGGAGACATCGTCGTCGGAGCGGACGGCATCCACAGCACCGTGAGACAGGAGATGTGTGGCGGATCGGCCACCAGCAAAGCCCCGGTTACTTTCCCCACGACGAACAGTCCAGTAAGTCGCTTAGCCAGATATGCTGTGACGGGTGACGGATGCGTTTTCTCTCGTCTTTCTCGCTTACGCCGTCCTTCCAGGGGTGCCCGTCGCCGCAAGATGGATTTTCGGCATCTCCAAGCGCCCGTCCAACCTGCCGGCCGGCACCCAGCAGACGATTCACAACATGGGCTGGAGCTACCTCATCGTCGGCGCGCCCGGCAACCGGACCTACTGGTTCCTCTTCGAAGGCGTCGGCGAGACCAAGTACGGCAAGGACATCCCGCGGTTCACCAAGGAGGACACGGAGAAGCTGGCTGTGGCGCACCTGAAGGACCCGGTCTGCGACAACGTGACGTTCGGGGACATTTACAAGAATCGCATTATGACCAAGCTGGTGCCGCTTGAAGAGTACGTCTTTGAGAAGTGGCAATACAAGCGGATCGTCTGCATCGGGGATGCCAGTCACAAGGTCGGTTAAGTCGGGTTAACCACCATGATCATGAAGCAACAAGCCGTCACGAGCTCCCGGGCATGGACACGAGGGTTAACCCGTCTTTTTTGGGGGGGGGGGGGTTTGTTTTGAGTTTTTATTACATAGCTGCGAGAATTCATGCTGACAATGACGGGTAATATGCAGATCGACCCCATCTCGGGCCAGGGAGGCAACGGCGCCATCGAGGCGGCCGCGATCCTTATCAACGCCCTGACCGACATGCTGGAAAGGAACCACAAGAGCCAGTCCGCCGCAGTCGTCGGGGGAGGCGCTGGCATCAGGTCCACGCCAACCGCCACGCCCGGGCCAAGGACCTCGTCGCCAGCGGCCACCAGCTCCAGCAGATCCTGACCGGCCGCTCGCCCGTCTCCAAGCCGGTCATCAACTACGTTATCCCGCTCATGAGGGAGGACGGGTTCCTCGGCACGGCGGTGCCCCATCTGCAAGGCGGGCCACCACGTTCACCGCCTGCCGATGCCCAACAGGTCGCGCCTCGTGCCCTTTGACGACGAGCTCCCCGCGCGGCCCCTCAACAACAAGACGGCCGGCCTCCAAGGTCGTCACGCTGTTGGCCTTTGGGTCCCTGGCGGCGCTTCTCGCCAGGTCCGGGGGCCTCGCTCATCTCTCTACGCTCCTTGACGGCTTCCGGTCGCGGGCGGGACTGACATCTGCTGGAGTCTCGGGCGTGAGCCCGGCCCAGGGGTTCTCTGGCCTGCCCGGCATCGTGTCTGCGGGCAGCCTGATCCAGGACGTGCAGTTCCGCTCGAACCTGCTCTCCGCTCTCTCCATCTGGCCCGCGGAGGGCCATCGGGTCGGCAACAGGCTCTCTGTACTCCTTTGGTATGTAATACCTGGTCACACATCCCCCCCTCTGCCGTCGACTCACCAGACCTGACTTTCTCCTAGGCCATACCTTTCCGGCGCCGCCTTCACGGCCTTTGGCGCCAACGCCATCATGCCCCTCCTCGGCCTCGGCTTGGTCCTTCGAGGCTCCAACGCCCTGAACGGGCGTCACGTCCCCGTCGACTCCGCCAAGTCGATCCTGCCCTCCGTCATCGCCGGCTACGCGATCCCCACGATTCTCGCCGCCCTACCGGTCTGGAACCCGCAGCTCCGGCAGGCCGTCACCCTCGTGGCGTCCACGGCGCCCATCTACTGCGCCGCCCTAGTGAACGGCATCTCGTCCGTCTTCCAAAGGGTCCGCGACGCGATTCGGCCCCCCAACCCCGCGGGGGAGAAGGGCGAGGTCAAGCTGACCAAGCAGGAGGACTTCGTCACGACGAAGCAGGCCATCCTGGGAGGCCTGGGATCCGTCGCCAGCAGCCTTCTCGTTGGGCCCGGCGCAGCCCTCTCGGGCTTCTTCTACTGGCGCGAACAACTTCATGTCCAGCCTGGGCGACTAAACAATCCACTTTGTAATAGCATATCGACCTTGCAACTGTTTTCTTTTGTATACTTATGGGCATTTTGGCGATCATCGTGTTGATTTTAGCGCAAAAATCAGACTGTAGAACCACATGTTGGATTGGATAGTTTGATTCTCTACAATAGAATGGGGTACATGGAACCGAATCGACGAGGCTCTAGATCTTTTGGAAGTCAAGAAGCGCGGGACAGAAGCGTCGTTGCGCTGGGGTCTGCAACCTCCGAAAGCTGCAAGTTGAACGCGACGTCAAAAGTCAAAGTGACAACCGGCGCCCGCCAACAAGAACTCCAAAGCCGACGGGAGCGGCAGCATGTCCATCCCATCCGCGTCACCGAGGTCCAATTCGTCTCCCAAGAAGTCCACGCCGTAGAACTGGCCAGCCTGGGACTCGCCGCCGTTGAGGATCCCAGTGTACTGGTGCCCTTCCTGGCTCCTCGGAAACCCCTGGACCGGCGCGGCGGGCGCCAGATACGCCGCCGGCCCGGAGCTGAGAGGCCGACTCGTGTGCTCGGCCGAGGACAACGAGCCGTCGAGGTTCCCGTTTTCGTATCGGGACAGGTCCGGGGGCATCGAAACCCTGGCGTTGGCGTTTTGGCGAGCGGCATGGTCCCTACCATCGCCGACATCGCCTACTGGTTCGCTCGGGCGATTTGCCTGAGAGTGACCGCGGCCCCGCAGACGCCGCGGCTCAAACAGATTCAAAATGCTCTGCGCATATAGCCACTGGCTCTTCAGCGAGTGTAGTGTCTGGATCATGGATTCGCAGTGTCGTCTGGACTTGGCCGCCACGATCGGGTTGCCCGCGTGCATCTGCGTCGATGCGTGGACCAGGGACGTGAAGAGCACGTGGATGCTGGGCAGCCACAGGCCGAAGAGCATGTCCCTCTTGCGGAGAGACTCGAAGACAGAGCTGATGGTGGCCGCAGCGTCGGAGCAGATGCTGAGGTCGGTGGCCGTGTCGGCAGGGGAGCGAGACTGGTCCGGGACAGGACGGGGCGACGGCCGGTGGAGCAGGATGAGAAAGTTGTTGTAGGTGAGGTGGAATGTCGACTGCCAGATGTCCGGCTCGCCCTGGGACAACTGAAGCCTCTCCGGCAGATTCGTGACCAGCTCGGCGAGGGCGGTGTCGGCTTCTCTGGTGGCTTTCGCGCGGTCGTCCGCTGAAGACCGCAGGGCGACGCGCTTCCTCATCGCCTTGGCGAATATGATGCACAAGCGAGTGTGCTGGACGATGAATGTGGCTTCTGCCTCTGGTGTATCTTCAAGATGGTGTTCCTCGATCATTGGCACATCGGATTCGTCCAAGTGGCTGCGGGTTCCTATGTTAGCAAACCGGCATGAGGGGGGGGGGATGGTATGGGGGCGAACAAGACGGTAACTTGACAACAGCAAACTCACATTGCTTGGGGTCGACCGTGGGCCATAGAAACCAGTACGTCGAATTGGTAGAGCGTCCACCACAACCTCATCCACAGGCGCTTGTCCATGATGTTCAGACTGGACGGCGTAACGTCCCGGTGCATGCCCATCCCAAAGGCCGTCCGGGCGGCGCTCCCCACCCAGTGCCACGAGTTGGAAACGACGTCTTCGAGATCATCACACTGCCATGTAAGCAGGAGAGCAGCTTGCAGGTACGTTTCACGGTGCTGCTCAAAGCGACAGTCGAACAGGGCCTTTGCCCGCTTGAAGAAGACCGGCTTCAGCGCTTTCAGGTCTTCGCGCTGAGGAGAGAGGACGTGTGCCCCGACGAGCAGGATGGAGTTCAGCAGCAGAAGAGACAGCGGCCTGGGCCGTACTGTGTCCGAACTGATCTCGACGTTGTTGTACTTCTTCATGAAGTAGTCCTCGTCGACGATGGGGAAACCTCGGTTCACGTGAACGAAGTAGGCCTGAACAAGGTCATCCGCCAAGGCCTTGGTGGGTAGTTCGAGAGCCTCCGGGGGCACCGAGGACATTCTTGGTGCCAGAGGGTGGCTTCCAAAATGCAACACATTCTGGTCTGGTCGGTGAGACCGCTGGCGCACGAGGTAGTTGAGATTGGAGAACTCGGTGCCAATGAAGTAGAGGCGGCCGCTGGGTAGGATCTCCTGAACTCCCGTCTCTTCTCCGTCGAGAAAGTCGGCCAGATTCCGCGCTGCCAGCTCGGCGGCGTAGTGAGTCTGGGCCGCGAAGTCTGTCGTTGCTGCGTTTGCTCGAGGACCCGGCTCCCCGGCGGCGGTCATCCACGGGCTGGCCGAATCCGAGGCCGTGGGCGTCGTAGCCGCAGGCCGAGAGTCGGATATTGTCCGGGGCTGCAGCGGGACATGGGGGCTCTGGGACGCCCTGGCCGAGGATGATCTGGTCTTCTTCTTCTCAAAGATCCGACAGTCGGATACGTCGTTTGCCCGGCACTTGGAGCATGGCGTGCCTCTTGTCAGGATGTCGCAACGGACCTTCCTCTGATGACAGGTCACGCAGGCTCTCCCATCTGCAGAAACACAAGCAAGAGAAAGTCGGTCAGAAAGGCCCTGAGTCAATCACACTCATAGCACGGACGGCCGAGCATCGGAGGGGGCGCCATACTGGTTCTCCCTTTCCTCGGCGTCAGGTCCGCCGTCGTTGACGCCCTAGTGCGCCCTACTGCAGACATGTATGTCTATGGCCTGATAAGGAGTTACGGCTGCGAAAACTTTCCGAGAGGGCCGCTTGCTGGGTCGACCACGGCGAGCTTCGACGGGGAGATGGACGGGGGTGATGGCTGTTGATGTGGTGCAGAGAGTGTAAGTCGGAAGTTGGAGGTGGATCGTAAAAACCGAAGGACATGTATGGTGCATGGTGTTCGGATGTATATCGGCAAGACTAGCCAATCAAGAGGCAGAAGTCATTGACGCCCTCGCTTACATAAGGAGACATCTCCTTCTCGGAACTTTCACAATTTCCTTTAGTTGCCGTAGGCTCTGCGTCCTCGGTCGAACCAACCAATAGAAGAAAGAGAAACCATGATGACTTGGCCCTGCAAATGGTGCGAAACATCGAGCGCAGAAGAGAATGGAACCAAATACGTAAAATGCTTGAGTATTATCTAGAGAAAATTTTCTTGACATGTGGCCCGGTGGGATAAGAACTTAGATAGATACGGTGGTGGTCTGGACATATAACAACAGGTGGTCCTAGTTGAAAGCGGCTCTTCGACTGAGCTTCATCTTCCTCCTCCTTCAGCACCCCCGGTTAATAATCATTCACGATTACACTTGGGAACAGCGAACAAGATGGAGAAGCCTTTCGATCAAGATACGGGCGGCACCGGAGTCCCTGTCAAAAATGACACGCTGACGGACTTGGAGAGGAGCGGCCACACATCAGAGGCTTCGTCTTACATAGAGTCGACGGAGGACCTGGTGGATGCCACGAAGCTTTCGCCGGTATGTCATTCTCCCTTCATGAATAAATTCTAATCGACGTGCCGGACGAGTTACGAACGACTTGGGCTATCTTTATCCCTGCTGACCTCCAAATGCCTAGATGCGCAAGCTGCACATTGTAGTCGCCGGTTTTACATGCACTTTCAACGGCAACCTCGGTTCATCGATGCCTTCGGGCGCCCTTGACGCCATCAGCGAGCAGTTCGACGTATCCAACCGCATCCACCTCATCCTGCTCAACTCGCTCTTCATGTGCGGCTACGTCCTCGGCCCCTTGCTGTTCGGCCCCTTGAGCGAGTACGTCGGCAGACGACCGGTGCTGATCGGGACCTACCTGGGCTATTTCGTCTTCATGCTCGCTTGTTCCGGAGCACCCAACTACCCGGCCTTGCTTGTGTTCCGTCTGCTTTCTGGCATCAACGCAGCCGCCCCGACCACCGTCATCGGCGGTCTCTACGCCGACATCCTCGACGACCCGGCCGTCAGGGGAAACGCGATAGCCGTATACATGACCGTCACCACGGTGGGTCCCCTCATCGGGCCAATCGTGTCTGGCTTCTCGTCGCCGGTATCCTGGCGCTGGCCCTTCTGGATTGCCGGCATCATCGCCGCCTGCGGCCTACCCCTCGTCCTCACGCTGCCCGAGACGTACGCACCCGTTCTTCACAACAAGGCTGCGAAGAGGCAGATGAATAGGAGCAAAGGCGCGGAAGGCAAGCAACAGAAACAGCACCAGCAACAGCAACAGCAGCAGCAGCAGCCTCAACTCGAGCTGAAGCCCTTCAAAGCCCGCAAAATCTTCCTGCGGCCCATGAAGCTCCTATTCACTGAACCGATTCTCCTGTTCACTTCTGCATACCTCACGCTCGTCTACGCTGTCTTCTACCTTCTGTTCCAGGCGTACCCGGTCATCTTTCAAGGGTTCTACGGCCTGTCCCCGGGAATGGCCGGGCTTGCATTCCTGCCAGGTAAGAAGTCGGAACCGCGTTGCCTTGTAACGAGTGAGAACTTCGCGCTGACATCGCCCCCCGTCAGTGGTTGTCGGAGTCGGCCTATCTCTCGTCACCTTCTGTACATGGACCTGGTACCATGATCGCGAAACCAAGGCCGGCGCGAAGTGGACTCGGAACCCCATCTACCGCAGGCTGCCTCTCGCATGCATGGCCGCTCCCCTGTACGTATTCGTCGGTCCGAAGACGAGAAATGAAACACACTCTTTGCTAAACATTTGTCGTGCTAGAATGGTAATCGCCCTTTTCTGGCTCGGATGGACCGTATGGCCGTCGACATCTCCCGTCGTCTCCATGCTGAGTGGAATATTCTTCGGATGGGGGTTCAATCTGCTCTTCATGGGCATGATCAATTACCTGACGGACGTCTTCCGGCAGTACTCTGCCTCGGCGCACGCGGCCGCCAGTATGACGCGCTCCATCGGTGCCATCCTGCTGCCTCTTGCTGCGGACAGCATGTACGCCGACTTGGGAGTCCACTGGGCGCCTTCGCTGTTGGGGTTCATCGCATTGGCGATGGGCACGATTCCGTTCATTTTCATCCGGTTCGGGGATCGCCTCGCGAGGAGTAGCAAGGCGGCGCGAGAGGCTTTCGCTATTAAGGACTGAATGGAAGAGACGAACAACCTAGCTGAATGACATGTTAGAACGATAGACGATAGACTTGATGCCTTTTATGAGTACGCCCCAGTTATTGTACGAGCATGACTATTCACAGCATATCTTGTAGACTGGATATCAGCGTTTATGTGATGGCAGCCGACATGCCTCATAAGACAACCTTGCCGACAGCCAGGTGACACGGCAAAGAAGTCCGAAGTCTGGAGAAAAGGGGTGTTCATTTCGGCTCATTCATGGGCTGCCTTTACTGCTGAGTCTAGATAGTGAGAAAAGCACCCTAGAACCTCCGCTATTTTCGGATAACATCGGAAGCCTCTTGTGGGTGACTGGAGGAAGGCAGTATAGCCCAAATGGGAAAGCGGCCAACGGCGCCGGAGTAGAGACCACCAAATGGGAGGAGATGTTGCCAAAGAACCTGTCAGAATCATTACCTGGGCTGCAGCCGCCGACCCAATGGGTAGTCCTCGACAGGGATCACAACATCAACTCTAGCGACCACAATTAGGCCAACTCATGTTGGAAGGCTTCTCCCTTTGCTGCAGAGAGCGAGAGAAACAGAAAAACAAGTGAGTCCACGAATTGGGGATGGAACCATCGAAAAGGTTTCTGATCCTTTCTTGCAGAAAAAAAAAAATTACACCATATCAGAGAAGACACAAGGTACACATAAATCTGTTGACATCGTCGAAACGGGGAGTAGAGATGGCTAATTAGCGAAATCGAGACCGCGCCACGGATCGATGCTCCGTGGGAAAGACGGCGACTGGCCCCATAAAAACCCCGGACCTCGGACTTCTTGGCATTGCCGAGGTGCGAGGTCGAGGCCGGAGGACAGTCCGGAAGAGGAAAGTAAATTCGGCGAACGTTCTCGTGAAAAAGAATCAAAAACAAGTACAGACCGCGTCGATAGGAGCTCAAAGATGTCGTTCGGCATGATTACGACTACCCCTATACCCAGAATTGCAGTGCGGTCTTTCTTCCAGCGATTCGGGCACCTACCTGGACGGTGCTTAGCCTGCTTGTTGTTGTTGTTGATAATCCGATCTTAACGAGGATACTAATCAGATTTCCGGGAAGAAGACCCTTCCAATGAGAGTCGTGCTGTTGGCAAATTGTCGGCTGAGAAAGGTCACGTCGAAAGATTCAGCCGCATATCTCGTACCCGAGCCGGCTGGGGAGTCTCAGTACGTTTCCTAAAAGGGCATGGCTTTATGCTGCCGCCATGTCCAAAAAAAAGTGGCTTGAAGATGGCACGGAGACACGTGGGACGATGAATCATCGACTCCAGCCCAGAAAGCCCCACTGGGGAGTCCAAACATTGGTGTTTCCTGATGTCGACGGAGACAGCTTCATGATCCGCGTCTTTGGGACATACGAGTAAATAACTATGGACATGGACCACAAGGCCGGCCGCCCGAGTCAAGGATAGAGGTGAGACTTGGTTCTGGGGAGTTCAGTCTCTGCGATCGTCAGTCCGACGAGGCACTTTAAAATTAACACATGTGAAGGGCCGGCCGGGCCTTTGGATGGACCTGGGCCCACCCACAAGCATAGTCAAATGGGATGAACAGCCACGAGGAACTAGTGTAGCTTGCCAAACACGTTCCGAACGTCTGTTTCGATCTGCGGCTTGGTACCCGCCTTGGTCAGATCGTTCTAACATGACCGTATCTGGCTGGGGCTTGCAAGAACCTGAACCACCCCCCTAGTCTCTGCTTCAGGTGTCCAGTAACCAAGGCCACCCCTTATTATAAGCAGCCAGCATGCCGTGCCGTACGCGCATACACACAAAAAACACGCCAATGTACAGAATCTTCGTCTTTCTACTCAACCGGTGACAGAAATTCTCGCAAAGGTGTTGCCCCCCATACCGCTGTTAGGCGAGAGTAAACAAGACAAAAAGTCAAGATGAGTGAACAAAGAGGTGAAGCAAAAACCACCCGTCCAGCTCGTCTGGAAACACCGTGCCAAGGCACATACATACTAACGTCTCGGTGACAGCCGGCGGCGGCGGCGGCGGCGGCGGCTATGTTGACCCGAACTTCCCTAACCCCGGCGGCGAATGGGACACGCCCGTCATCATCTACGGCTACACGCCGTCCTTCGCGCTCGCCGTCCTCGCCGACGTGCTCTTCTTCCTCGTCCTCCTCGTCCACACGCGGCAGGTCGTCCGCCACCGCAGCTGGTACTTCGTCACCGTGCCCGTCGGCCTCCTCTTCGAGATCGTCGGCTACGTCGCGCGCTCGCTCTCGGCCCGCGCGAACCCGTACAGCCTGATCTACTTCATCCTCAACTACTTCTTCATCGTCACGGCGCCCGTCTTCCTCGCCGCGGGCGTCTACGCCGTCCTCTCGGCCCTCATCCACCGCCTCGGGCGCGGGTCCTCGCCGCTGCCGCCCAAGGTCGTGCTCTGGTTCTTCGTCACCTCGGACGTCGTCGCGACCATCACGCAGACCTCGGGCGCCGCGCTGATCGGCGCCAGGCAGTCGCGCCGCGAGGACCCGACGACGGCGAACAACATCCTGCGCGCCGGGCTGGCGTACCAGGTGTTCTCCATCGGGTGCTTCGTCATCACGACCTCGGCGTTCCTCTTCAGGGCCAGGCACGCCATCAAGGAACACAGGCTGACGTCTTTTGTTGCGGCGTTCGCGGCGGCCACGTTGCTCATCTACCTGCGCACTTGCTTCCGTCTCGCCGAGACTGCGGAGGGCCTCGGAGGGGAGCTTTACTCGAACGAGGTCTACTTTGGCGTGCTCGAATTTGCGCCCGTGGTGTTGGCCGTCATCCTGCTGTCTGTTTGGCATCCTGGCAGGTGCGTCGCTAGGAAGGTCTCCGGGGACGTTGGCGATGCTGAGAAGAGCAGGGTCCGCAGCAACGAATCAGCTCAGAAGTAGACACTTGGGGGCCATGCAGGTAGCTAGTTATATTGCTATCATCAAATAATCGGCCCGTATACGCCCCGTCCTGGCCCATTCGCCAAAATACCAGCCCTCTCCAGGGGTTCATTCAAGTCTCATGTCCCATGAGCCCGTGTTCCGAGTGTCGATAACCGCCCAAAGCTGCTCCTCCAACTCGGTTCCCTTCTGCGCCGTGACTCGCCCAAAAACGCCGAAGCCAGGCATGACCTTGGGTCCCGACTCGAGGAAGCGTTCACGAGCTTCCAAGGTCCACTCCGTCAGCTTTCGCAGGTCGTGGCTATGGCAAAGCCGTCTCTCCATGGCACGCCGGGCCCTTAAGGCAGGGCTGTACGGAAGGTTGCTGATGACACTGTCCATCTCCCGGGCCATAGTCACAAACATGTTGGGGACATCATCCAAGTCCTTGCACATGGGATAGTTGTCCATGACCTTGCTCATGGTCTCGAAAATGAGCAGGAGGAAGCCCTCGATCCACTCCTTGGCGGCGTTCCGTCCGCCTTCCTCCGTGAGTCTCTCGATCCCGAACAGAACGCGCCTATGCTTCCGAAAGGAGACACTATCGAGCTCGGTGTCATATGTGAGGCCTGGAATTCCGTGAAGGACCGCTCGCAAGGGGTGCTGTATGCAGTAGAGGACGCGGGACTGGGGTGTAGAGGCAGCGGATGTGTCGTCGCCGACGAGAAGACGATCCAGCTCGACCGAGAGCTTCCAGTCGGCGACTTTGCCCTTTCGATCCTTGGCCGCCCTCTTTTGGATGCCACCTCGTAGCGAATTCCGAGTTGCCGCGCGGGTGCGAGCAGACCATTTGACTTGGCGGGCGGCTCGATGCATCTTTCTCGCTTGCGTTTGCTCGTGGCGCTGATCCGGACTAGTTGTTAGGACAGGTTGCGCGTCGATGGGGGTCGTGAGATTCGGTCGCTCTGGCTGAGGTGCGGCGAGTTCGTGGTGTAAGCCACTAAAGTCTTTGTCGTCGCTGTCGCTAAAGGGAATGTAGTCAAGTTCAATTTGCATCTGGGCGTGTGCCGACTGATCGACAGAAGAATCCATGTTGGAGTACGACACTGCCTTGATTAGGCAAGGGACCTTGAGTTTGGCGAGAGGTTTGCTCCGCAGGGCCTGTCGATCGAGTCAGGATGGCTCCGGAGTATAGCTTGGCTGTGATCTAGAAAGAACTCATCAGCGTCGAATGCTCTGTACACCTGGAGACGCAGGCCTTACAGTTAGTTATTGCGCCCAAAGAAACCTGGGTGTGATGAGAATGATGGTATTTCGAAACGACTCTCACCAAGCGGAGGGGCAAAAGACGTTATCGAAGGCGACGGACGTCGGCCGAGCTGCAGATTCCGAAGGTGAAGAAGCGCGAACTCAACTTCGGGGGAAAATTCAGAATTAAGCTTGCGGGTAGGGCTGCGGTAATAAGTGGGGACCGACCAGGCAGTTAGTCTCCACGCAGCAGGAAGGAAGGAGTCAGAGACTCGGGAGGGAAGGTGCGAGTCAGAGCGAGATTCGCTATATTAAATACGCTTCAAAGGTCGATGATCCATTCATGAGATGGAATCAGCTGCGTTTGAAAGGCATGTGAGGCTCATTTTGTGATGCTATGAAGGTTGGTGGGATAAGTCGATATGTAAAACGCTCCGCTCCAACCATTACCCAAACACGAAGGCAGACATGTTTTCATTCCGTTCATCAGGGGCAGATACTTGATAAACTCCCACATGGAACTCAGATCTCTTGTCTGTTGAGAGGTATCTGTTGGCCGTCGGGAACCACGATGAGGCTGTCGTTGCTGTCCAGATAATACCAGCGGTCGTACTTCTCTGGCTTCGGTGCTGCCGGCTCTATCTTGTCCTCGGCGGGAATATTGAACTTAGCCGTGGTCGACCCCTTTTCGATGAAGCTCTTCTCGACATCCGGTCGTGATGTCTGGTTGTAGTTGATCTCATTCGAGTCCACCTGTCCGTCGATCAATTCTGCCCACGTCTTGTGGCTCTCCTCGATGACGCTCTGGATGTACGTCACGTTCTGATACCAATCGCCGACTATGTCGATGACGCCACTTCCTCGGGCTACTTTGTAATGCTACTTCTGTTCAGCTGACTTCGTTCATGAGAGCCTTCTCGGATATGACTCACAGTCCACCAGTCGCGGAAAGTCTTGATCGTCCCAGGACGGTATTTCTCCATATCCTCGTATGCTACAGTGGGTAAGCATCTGTCACCATCCAGGTTAAACATTCTTCGTGAGCTCACAGTTGATAAGTGGCGCGAGTGCATCATTGACATCGATTGCGAGAATCTTCCAGTCCGTTTCGTTGTCCTAGATATGACCAGCCATCAGCAACAGTTCTGCCCATTTGCAAATAAGCAATACTTACATCAGCCAGAGCAAGCCCCCCAAGTATCTTGACTTGCTTGACTTGGCCAACGTAGCCACGGCTGGATACTTTATTAGCCTTGCTAGCGGATGAGGTGTCGATCGGTCTCACTCTTGACCAATGTCAAACAGATCCACCGGGTCGTTGTCCCCAATGAAGCCAGTGAAGCCGTGCTTGTAGTTGGGACTCTCCCAGGTTTGAGGGATCGATCCGTAGATGAACGGATAAGACTTGTGAGGCCAAACGCTCTCGACGAACCTGGGGGCATCGTTCAACGTGTCGTGAACAAGAGGATCTGAGGGGCGGTGACCAGTTAGCAATGACGCGCGTGCTGCTTTTCGCCCGCCGACTCTAGACTGACTCAGCGGCTCATCTCTCTTGAGCTCAATTTTACCATCATGCCAGCGAGGAACCTCGACCACCAAGTTCACAACTTGCTTGTTGCCTTCGTCTGGCCAGACGGGGATATCATGCCAGAAGGAGATGGGGTCTCCGTTCTTTTCGAGCCATATCCTCCAATCCTAAGAGTCACAATGTGAGTAAGAGAGAGGAAACGAGTAAACCAGGACGAGCCGCTTACCTTGGTGTTTCGGGCCCCTACTTCCCTAAGGCTGAGCGCACTGTAATTGAAGCCCTGAGGACCTACGGCTGCGCACTCGCCTAAAGCCGACAGTGCCACAAATGCTACAAGACTCCTCAAAGACATGGTCATTTCAGTCACGCACAAAGGATGTTGAGTGGATGAAATGTGAGATTGAAGAAAACGCGCCACGCAGTCGACGTATTATTTTGTATGTCCCCCCTGTGGCGAATACACACGCGCCGTGGCCAACGTCAGGGAGGGTGAAGGGGGACTTGAAAGGAGCGATGTGGCGGGCTTGCATGGGAATTAAGCGTGACGGGATTTGACATGGACATTGGATGAAATAGGCCGTTCTTGGAGATTTGCGCATTGCGGTCCAAGGATCCGTGGTGCCACTGTTGATGAGTTGGTGCGGGGGTTGGGTGAGCCAAGGATGCAGGGTTCACGAAATCAGACCAATGACGCGGGAATGTTACGCACGTGGTAGCTTCATGCTTGGCGTTAAGGACGGGAGAGAGTTTGGATCTCGTCATTGTGAAAATATAGCCCAGATGGGACAACACGGGAAGAAGATCGGGGGCAGCACCACTCAGGAGATGTTACCCAATTCCGTCCTGGTGCATCGTGAACCGTGACCTGTTGCCTCTTTAGGACGTAGGATTCCGAGAAACCCCCAAGATAGTGCCCTCTATCGATCTTTGGCACCTCTCGTCGAGTCGTAATCTCACGTCATCCCGCGCGGTAAGTTAACAACCCTCGAAACTCGATGAGCCCGGTCTAACAGACTAACAGACAACCCGCGCGCGTCGACAAGCTAGTCAAGAAACATCCATTGGGAAGCCTGCACTGAGATGTGGAGTTCGATCCTTCGAAAACAACAAGTATTGCGATGGCTTCAGAATCGGTCTTACAGTCAGCAAGCCACGGAACCAGTTGATTGATTGCTAAGCTCTCGACTTGTTCTGGCTTGTCCGTCACGGAGATCGCAAAGGAAGCGGCTAGAGACGGAGGCTGTCCAAGTACACCGTCTTCTCCATACAATCGACGATGGTGTATTTTTGGTATCGAAGGAAAACAAGAGGTAGAGTGTATTTAAGGACGTCCAAAGGCGCCCGTGATGTTTTCTGGGATGCGTAGTTGATTCCATTCCATCTTCAACGCGAAACAGCAAACAAGACGCCAAGTCTGACGCAGCGATAAGATTTCAAAATTTCAGCATTATGTTGTTCTCCCGAGCTTTAACCTCTGCCTCTGCTGGCCTCCTTCTTTCCTTGATCGACCAAGTCATCACTAGCCCGACAGTAGCATCTCCCAAAGCCCCGAAGCTGCAACTCCTTTACCGACTTAACCTCACCCTCGGAGATGCTCTCTCATTCGGCCCCGGCCCCAAAGGAACCCGCTTGTCTTTCCCCATCACTGGCGGCGAATTCAACGGACCGAAACTGTCTGGTAGGTGATCAGCACATCTGGTTAATCCCCCAGCCATGGGTACATCGAGAACTGATTCGCAGCTGCAGGCAGAGTTCTGAACGTGGGCGCCGACTTGGGCCTGGTTGACGACAAAGGCACTTTCTTCGCCAACGCCTACTATCAATTCCAGACCGAAGACGGTGCCAACATCTTGGTGCACGCTGATGGTCCGGGGCTGCAGAACGGTCCTCACCCGGTGACACGTATCACTCTGGAGACGGGAAGCGAGGGCTACTACTGGTTGAACAACATTGTTGTGGTGGGAGAGTCAACCCCTGGAGATGGCTTCGTCGCCATCAATGCCTGGCAAGTCATCACCCCCTCTGCTGGATGATGGCTTACCACCAAATGGGCAGTGATCTCGAAGTGTGGGAATTGATTCCAAGTCAAGAACACATCAGTATCGTTAGTGACGATAGAATTGGCTTCACTGATAGAATTTCTCAATTCCAAAGGTCACTCACTCCCTGTAAAAACTAAAAAGGTAACCGCGGTGTGTTAACGTTCCCATGGCATGAGCATGATCTTGGGTTTCCCCCCCCCCATTTATATGCTCATCACCAAGTGCATAGAATACCATGGTCCACGATTGATACGCCTCATCCCTTGTAAATTGAATTTCAAGAGAAATAAGCGCGGCTCGCTTGTCAACGCCATAAATTGGAAGTGGTAAATCAGTTGCTAAGTCGTGGAGTCGTAGAGTGTTGAATTATTCAGATAGGTGATAGATTTCATTGTACGACGACAAGAAGTTGGGAATCATCACTTTGATTTCACGTGAAAATCGTGAGCAAAACCCATGGACACTGACTGTCACGGACGCTTCGCTGGCTAATTCAAACTAGGGAGTAACTCAAGCGGCCAACGTTATGACGTCGAAGCACTAACGATGCTTCAATGACGTCGTAGTCTTGTAAGTCAAAGCACCCACATTTCGGCCACCCCCACATTTCGGCCACCTTAGATGAGGGCATTCCTACCAACACTAGTATGTTTAATTAATTATTGACTTCGCCTAACGTAGTTCACAAGTGAATGAATCACACAAGTGAGTGAATCACTTTTCTAGCACCCGTACGACAAAGTGTAAGAGAAATTAACCATAACGCCTTAAATTAATTCAAACTATTTAGAATCCTCTTCTTCAGAGGTAGATTCAACTTTCTGACATGTGCGAGCATTATGTCTAGTCTCTCCGCAGATGCCACATCGTCGCGCGCGCGTTTCTATCCTCCTTGCACGACTACTACTTTGACCTGTTTCTACCTGTAACTGCTCTGTTACATCAATTTAAGACTTTATATCTTTTACCTGATTGATTGTAAGTGTTCCACCTTTCTAAAGCTGTTTTTTTTTCGTACGGCGACGGCAGCTCATACGCTTATTTGCCTCTTGATACTCAGTCATTTGTGCCTGCATCAAAACCTGGTTATGGGCTACCACCATAATTCCTTTCTTCAGCTGCTGCATATACCTAATAATTGACGTTGGGGAGCTATTCTG
>PUHP01000513.1:4944-16463 GCA_006783085.1 Colletotrichum shisoi
CCCCCCCCCCCCCTCCCCTCCCCTCTCCATCCACATCCACATCCTCATACACATCCCCAGCACGGACCGCAGGAGGAGAAGCACCACAGCACCACAGCACCACATGAGGAGCGCGTTGCCGGTCAACTGGTGGTGGTGGGTCGCCGCCACGAGTCTTAAGCCCGTCCGAGAGAGGATTGACGCCACGCCCGCACTTGGGACCTCCCCGTCTCAGTCTAGGGGAAGAAGGAAGGGTTTGAGAGGATCATGGCATGGGTCTCAACAGACCAACCAAAGCCGGGTCTCAGCAGAAGGCGGTCGCGCAAAGCCCTCTGATCCCTTTGGTCTCTGCGTCCACGATGCGGTTTTTTTTTCCTTTTTTCTCTTTTTCTTTTCTTTTTCAGCCTCGAGATTCAATCATCCGATGATTGGGGGGGGGGAGAGGAGGAAGGACGGAGGGGTTTACCCGAAATCCTCGTGTTTTGCGCACTTGAGGGCATGTCCGTCCGTCTCTCGCCCAAGAAGCAATCCTGGTGTTCCACCTCCACTTGCCACTTGCACGCGTGAACGATACGGGGCTTGACGGGGGTCCGGTCGGTCGCGAGATGACGCGATGCCGCGAATGTCCTACCGGCTCGGACCCGGAAGCAGGCCCTCTCCCAGGAGGCCGGCCCCTCCCCCCTTGAACGGACGGGAACAGAGCATGCCACCCCGGGCCAGCATCCGAACTGTACGGGACAATCCGATCATAATCCGATCATGGCCCGTCCCGAAAGTTTCGGCCTACCGGGGTTGGCTGCGTTCCCCACCGCCGGGATCGGGTCCTCCGCAGGGCCGCTGACGCGAGGAAATCCTTTCGCCGGGAATGTTTGTCATTCCGGGCCAACCATCCCCAATCCCATCTGCCGCCATCCTCCTCGTGATACCGAGGGGTGACGAGTTGCGCAAACTCTCCTCGTTTCTCCTCATCCTCTCGGGAATATTACTGATGCACAACCCTTACTCGCGCAACGATCACAATAACGACAACGACGACAACAACAATGCATAGGCTACAGTACGCAAAGTTCTTTGTCTTGTCAGAGAGTAGTCTCGGGCAGTCCCACCCACCCAGTTGGACCCAAGCTCCCTCCATTGAGTCCTCGGCTCGTCACGGACCCATCGGAACCAAAGGGTGTCTTCAAAGAGGTTCGTGACAGGCACCGATCTACCCCATACCACCGGGGCGCTGTGCTGCAGCTCCCAGACGCGGGCTTTTGACTCTTGAATGAACGGGTAGAGCCCGCTTGAATGGCCTACCAGTGTCTTGCCTGGTCTTGTCTTGTCTTGCCTTGCGTGCAGTGTACGAGATACAAGAAGCCGCCTCCGCCTCGACCCATCCCAACTCATAGGGTCGTGCCATTTCCCCCCGTGGCCTTCTTCCTCGTGTGTTCTCCCCCCAGCATGTTCGCTTCAGCCCTGTTCAATATTCTGTCCACCATCTCTGTATTCGTACTAGTGTTGCGCTGCCAACGGTGAGCCGAGGCCGTGGTGCCCACACCGCAATTTTCTTCGTCTTTGCTCTCATCCTGTCAGCCTGTCAGCAAATCCCCTCCCCCCGATTAGGCATAGGTTCTCGCACTACGGAGTAGAGCCCATGACAAAGCTTTTTTTCGTATTTTTAGCCAGGCTTTGCAAGAGGAGGTTTTGCAGGGGCTTATCTCACCCTCGCCCTGCTTCCTTCAGCTGAGCACCCACCCAGCCAAGACCTCCGCAGGCGAATCCTTCCGAAGGGCAAAGCCACAAGCCATTCCCATCATGGCACTATTGACAGGACGGAGGGGGTCTAACAGACTACGAAGCAAACTCTGCTTCGACGAGCATCGAGATTTGTTTCTGCCGGTATGGCACCACCATGCATGGCCCCCAACGGCTAACCCGCCAGCAATACTTGCACCTCGCTCTACAGAGGTACACACTACAGAGTAGCACTCTTTCTTGTAAGTTGTCCCCTTCCAAAGGCATTGTAGGAGCCATGCCATGCAGCATCGCCCACGCTCTTCGATCACTTTAGACTTAACTTCGCAGGGCACAATGTAGCCCTACAAGATTCCTAGAACTCCTAGACCTGGAACTCTTGGAACATTCCACAGGATGACAGCCGCCTTCTGAAGGAGTCACTCTCGACTTTACGCCGGCCGGCCACACCGTAGCCGGCCAGCCGAGAAAAAAGTCTCCGTCTCCGCCGCCTGCGAACCCATCCGATGCATACATACATCAATACATGCAAAGTACCCCAGATGCCAAAAGGGCCTCCAAGCCGGCGGTCTTGGCCTCTTACATTGCTGATTGCCTCATCATGTCTCTTTCCTCAAAAGAGGCCAATGACCCACAAACGCGAGATTGGGTGGGAGCATCCTTCGATGCGTCGACAGGGCCTTTATTCGTCTGCCTACGACAGATCCCAGGAGAGGGGCCGCCCTTGCTGACGGGCTGCATAGCCTGTCCAGCCGGTGATGATCCAGATGGAGGCGTGCTTGGCTGCATGCCAACTGCTGACCCTCGTTCGACGGTGCTTATATACACAGATATAACCCATCTCGGCCAGTATCGTCTCGATCTATCTCGAGAATGCATACCATACAGACCCTTTGAACTTGCCGCCGTGTCTTTCCCACTCCTCCCACCCATGTTTCACCGAGTAGACTGAGACTCGAGAGCAAAGAGACAGACGACAGTCGTTTCCCGATACTTAAAAACCACCTATACCTTATCTATACCCATCGAGAACCCTTTCACTCACCCGACGCTCAACAGCCCCAACCATGTCCGTCAGCAGCAGCTTGGGCCTGAGCTGCCCGCGCGGCGGCGACTTCTACGTCTGCGAGGGCAACACGACCGAGTTCCTGGGCTGCTGCGCGTCCAACCCGTGCGCCGACGGCAGCGGCAAGTGCCCGACCAAGGACCTGAGGGTATCCTCCTTCAACCCGGACAAGTACGCCAACATCCCGCCCCAGGGCTGCGACGACCCGCGGCCGGCGAACCTGTTCTTCTACACGTGCACCAACAACGTGCCCTTCATCGGCTGCTGCGCCAAGAACCCGTGTCAGGAGCCCGACGGCCTCTGCCCGACGGACCACCTCATCGGCACGACGCTGAGCCCGGACGCCGTCAACCGGACCATCTTCACCAGCAGTTCCTCCTCCTCCTCCTCCTCCTCATCGTCCTCGTCGACGCCGGGCTCCGGTACATCCTCCGGAGGCGACGGCCGTCTCGCCACGGGTGCTATTGTCGGCATCGCCATCGGGGCCGCCGTCGTCGTCGCTATCGTCATCGCCGTCATCTGGAGGTGTGGATGGCACGCGAGGAAGCGCAACGAGAGGCGCGAGCCGGCGTGGGAGCCCGCCGCACAGAGCGCGCACCCGAGCAACCACCCTCACCACCACCCGGAGATGGGCTACACGCCGCAGAGCCCGGCCCTCTACGACCCTGCACGTGGTAAGTTGCTCTCCGTCCATCATGGAGTTGTGGAGACACGAGACACGAGACACGATACACACACAAACACACATAGAGAGAGAGAGAGAGAGAGAAAGAGAGAGAGAGAGAGAAAGAGAGAGAGAGAGAGAAAGAGAGAGAGAAAGAGAGAGAGAGATACAGACGACTAACTGACATGCGCAGCATCTCACATCAGCTACGCCACGACGGCCGCCGGCAACTCGTACCCGTCCACGTCGCCGCCGCACTCGCCCTACTTCCCCGTCAAGCACCCGGGCTCGCCCATGTCGGTCGACGAGCGCCACCTCTCGACCTACACGGACAGCAACGTGAGCTCCCTCGGCGGCCACAACCCGCGGCACCTGAGCCAGTACTCCGCCGTCGGGGCGGCGGACCTGCACCCGGTCAGCGAGCTGGACGGCATGGAGCAGCCGGCCGCGAGGGCGGAGCTGGGGGACGGGACGTCCGTCAACCTCTACGGAAAAGGCGGTGATCGATAGGAGACGTGAGTCTCGTGACCAGACAGGTTTATTTTTTTTTTTTTCCACCGACATATCACAAGCGGGGCGTTTTTTTGGTGTTCTTGGGGGGTGGGATGCATCATGCGTGCTTCTTGTAGAGTTGTTATTTGTGACATGGCACTTGGGCTCGTCGCCTGGTGGTATCGGCGTTCAGATCACGCACGAATGGGTGCAACATCATGCATAGCAGATATTAATGGCCAAATCGGAGATCAATCAATGATGGTCAGAACGTCAATTGAGTGCTGCCGTCCTTGGCTGTGATTCTTGTCGCGTAGTTTCATCAGGATCGATGGCGGCAATTATGAAGTCCCCGGCTGGAGTAAACAGCAGTAGAGAACAACCAGAACAGAGCAATATTTTATTTACACCAACATCAAACACCTCAACTCGCAAACACGGGGCAACCAACATCAAAGGTCGAGAGAAGTCATGTTGTCGCAAGGAGGGGCTTTTTGTTGAGTATATAATACTACTGTGGGGGGAAATCGTCAACAATCAAGACCCGCCTTGCTAGCTCAATCGGTAGAGCGTGAGACTCTTAATCTCAAGGTTGCGGGTTCGACCCCCGTGTGAGGCTCAAACCCTCACCGCGATTGGCATAGCCACTCTTGCGGGTTCTTCATCTTTTTGCATATCTGAACACGGACTAGCTAGCTAGCATAGCACCCACCCACCCACTGGTTCGTTCCAGTGCTGGTAGATTGATGGGCGCCAAAGATTTCTACCTAGATTTCTGTCTTTCCACTTGGCACTCTGTGTGCCGCCCACTTCTTTTGTGTTCTGTTTTGTTTTCTACTATGCTTACAACGTTAACCTAAATCCTACCATCAGTGTAGCAAGTCGATGTCTGAGGAAGAACACCACGGAGGGTTGTTGAACTGGTAGCGGGTAAAAGAGTTTCAACCTGCCGGCGTTTGGTGTGGTCTTGACCAGAAACAAGTTTGCTTTCATGTGCAAAAGAGTCATCTCGAAACGTTGTTGGACTTACGGGTCCATTTTGTAACTTCGACGCCTGGAGAAATGAAAAGAGCTCAAGAGGATGCCGACTTCACCAAGCAAACTACCTGAAATACGTCTCAAATGGTCGACCCAACAAGTCTATTGTCGAGCCCGCCGGAAGGGAAACAAAGTTGACAGTTACTGCGATTTCTGACTTATCCCGGGTCGACATATTCGGACCAGAATCGCACGGACCAAGGCCTGGTGTTGGTGTCATGAACAGTACGACAGCGAGAAGGTGTCTCAAAGCAGGAGAAGCGCATCAAATCGTCTGCAGTCCGTTTCGTTCGGTGGTCTAGGAGGGTCTAGGAGGGCAACATCTCACACCCGCACATGTAGCTCGCTCTTGTCTGGTTCTAACCTGGCTCAAGAATCACTCCCTCTCAAACTGAGCAACTCACAACAACACTTAACCCCCCCTGCCTTCAGTCACCTTTTTCAAAATCGAACAACATGTCTCCCACAGGACGGTCCATCCAAGATTCTTGCAAATACGCGGAGCAGAGGGGACATCAGGTCCAGCTCTGCAACTCCCTGTCGGCCAATCTCCGCGCCGCCGTCACCTTCGTCCTCATCCTCCTCACGTTTCTAAGCGTCGTCTTCGGCTGCACCATCCTCGTCTTCTCCACCAACCACCACCTGACCATCCCCTGGGCCACCTTCATAGCCTTCGGCGCCGCGACGCTGGCGCTGCTCGTCCTCTTCAACACCCTGCGTTGGTGGCACTACGCCCGCCCGCGTCTGCCCAAGATGCCCATCAACTGCTACGGCTGCCGGACGGACGTCCTTAGCAGCGAGCCCCAAGACTTCCTCGGCATCGGGAGCGGCGACGGCACCCCCATCGACACGTCGACCAGGACTGGTCTCGTTGTCGCATGGGTCTCTCTTCAGATCGTCTCCGTGGCGGACGTGATCTTTGGACACAAGATGCCCACCCGTTTGCCTCCGTTCAGGGCGGATGATGAACAACGAGTCGGTAGCGGGTTACACGTCAACCCTGGGGCTATCCGCCGGATAGAAGACAAGGGAGAGGCACATCATGAGCCCATGAGGTCGGGGGTGATTGTGACAGAGGAGCCCTCTAGCCTAGCACCCCGTGATCAAGAGAAGCATCGGTTCAATTCGCGGAAGAACGCGAAAGCTTCTCACATCAAGTCGAACAGCTACCACGGAGGTCATGTCGACCACGGTGCTGCGCCGAAGAACGTCTCTGGCGTCCACAGAAAGCCGCAGAAGGACTGGGACGAGCTCAGGCGCTATCACGACAAGAACCACGTCCCGCTGCACCGACAGGGTCGGGAGCTTCGCCTGTCTCGAGCGGAGTTGGGACAGCCCAACAGGCATTTGCAGGTGCGGTATTCAGGGCTCTTCCCGCCAAGGAGCTGACGGTTTCCTCCTAAGGCTCCGCAGTAGGATCATGTGTCACAACAAAACGACGCCGTTAGTTGTGGGCAACAACTAACGCCTTATATCTCGTGACATCATGTTGGTTTGGGTGTCATGGGGCTGGTTGGCGGGTGCAGCTTGGTCTGTCTGGTTTCGTGATGGGAGGTAGAGAGTGTTTTTCAACGATGATAGGTATCTGTTTAATTTAATTACATTAGAGTTGGGAGTCGGGGGCGCTGGTGCCCGTCGGGACAGACAACTGCAGCAGCTAGGTGATGTGAGATTTGATACGTTTGCTTGGTCCTTTTTCTTCTTCTTCTTCTTTCTTTCACGTCGGGTACTTGTAATCCCACTCTAGCATATTTGGCCTGCGAATCTTGGCAGAAGCTTTCTGAGCCGCGTAATCCGCGTGTCGAGCGAGCTAGCTTTGCTCTGGGCCGAAGAGAGCATCAGCCCAAGTAAGTCACAGCAGATACTCGGTTCAGAGGCCCGGTCTAGAGGAACACCTCGTCTTGTGTCTTTGTAGATTGCTGGAAATACTGTTTGAAGCCCTCGTAACACCCAAGACCCAGACCGCCCCCGACACCGGCGGCCACGCAGGTCAGCGTACCGCCTCGGAACAAGCCACGGAGCCCCTCGGCGCGGAACACGCCTTGTGCCACACGCAGGGGGCCTTGGGCGCCCGGGTGCTGGACGCGCTCGAGATTCTTCGCGACGATGCCGTGGATCCCGGCTGCAGTGAAGAACTTGCGCGGGGCCGGCTTCTGGCTCCCCGCCGCGAGCCTCATCCTCGTCTTCACTACGTCGACCGGGACGAAGAGGAGGGACGAGCAGGCGCCGGCGACGCCCGCGCTCAGCGTGTGGATCTGGACCTGCTGCAAGAGGCTTCTACTCTCCCCTTGGCCGTCCTTGCGATCCAGCCTCCCGAGCAGCCTGGCCGCCAGCTCCTCGTAGAGAAGAAACATGAGACACGTCCCGGGGATGCTGCTAGCCGCCAGCGTCGTGTATCCCGCCCACAGCCTCGTGGGCCGCTTCGCAAACTTCCTCAGCATCGTCACCGTGGGCGACCGGCGGTGCCCCGACGGCCCCTCGCTCTGCTGGTACACCTGCGCGTTCTGCTTGATGACCTCGGCCGGGTTGATGATGGCGCAGGCGACGAGGTCGGCGGCGGCGCTGCTGGCGCCGTGGAGCACGGCGAGGGGCACGCCCTGGAGGTGCCCCGCGGCCCGGGCGTCGTGGGCGGCCTTCTTGAGACCCTCGTAGATGGTGAAGAAGGCGGCGGCGGCCGGCATGCCGGTGACGAGCGTCGGGCCGAAGCCCTGGTAGAGCCCCTGGAAGAGGGCGCGGTTGAAGGATCCATTGGCGGTCTTGTAGTGCGTCTTGTAGGCGGGCGACTGGGTGCGAGTGATGAGTGTGTCGACCGGGTGGACGAGGAGGTCGGCGCCGAAAGCGGCGATCGCGCCGGCCTGTTGACGGTTTAGTTTGGGATTCAGGTCATACACATACACAGAGTGAGTGAGTGAGTGAGTGAGTGAGTGAGGGAGAGCGAGTGAGAGAGAGCGAGTGAGAGAGAGTGAGAGAGAGAGAGTGAGAGAGAGAGCGAGAGAGAGAGCGAGAGAGAGAGTGAGTGAAAGAGAGGTTGTAAGTGCACGAAAGGACCGGGGAAACATGAATATTAGCACTTACCAGCGATACGTTTAAGCCGGGGCTGAGAGACATGGGGTTAGGTTGAGTTGAAGCTGGAATGGCAAAGTTGGCGAGAATTTTATCAACCTAGTCATGGCAAACGGATATGAGACTTGAGAATCGAGCCTGAGGTTGTTGACCAGGCGGATTCGCAACCCGCGGCATCCTTGGCCGCCGCAAGACATCTATCTGGTAGATGGCCTATTCTTAAGACTTAGCATAACTGATCTTCCTAGAGTCTCCTCAACCCTCCTGGAAAGCATGTGGTGAACATACGCTATCCAAGGAGATGATTTGCGGTTTACGCGCCCCGGAACTTGTCTTCGCTTGTGCCTTCGGGAAGTTGGAGGACCATGTCACTTTCAACGCCCGGATCCCGCGGGATCCGTGTAAGAGAGGCATTCCTTCTTCATCTCATCGTTCTGGACGAGTCCATTTCAGACGAATCCATAAATGGTTTGGTATCGCTCTCACATTGGCTAGAGACGAGAACCAAAAAGTGCCATCCATGAACCATGTTGAATCACCAGAGCGCAGCCAGGGCATGTCCTCCCCCGTGGCTTGTGCACTGTCGACGAAATGCAACGTGGGCAAATGGATCCCCCCTCCCCCCTCCCATCACCGCAATTTTCATAATTCCACCTTAATGACGACGGACAAGAGTTGCCAAGCAGCAACTCTATCCCCCGGGCTCAAGACCCCCTGTCCCGCGATGAGACAACAGGGGCTGGCCGGCGGTGACACGGAGAGAACTGCTGTGGCAAGTCGGCCTGGGACGAACTGGTTCAGTGGTTCAAGCTGGCGAATGAGCCCTAACCATGCCAACCTCCTCCTCCTCCTCCTCCTTTTCGTCTGCTGTCGCCGGAACCAGATCATTCTCAACGTAGGTGCAACTCCGTGGTATCAAGGGGTAACAGTCATGTAGTCAACTAATTCACAGAACCATATTACCTCGCCCGTACCGAGCTCCCATGATTCCCAGTGCCCAGGTTGGCAAGGGTGAAACAAGCCAAATCTCTTTCTGCCTTGGTTCCTGCTTCTGGCAGCTTGGGTCGACCAGACTCTATCGAGATCTGCTCTGCTCCCATCCAATGACCGTGGGCGTAGCCACGCGATCGAGTTCGGGGAAAGGCCCAAAGAAGGGAAGCGGAGGGAGGGTGTGTGTGTGTGTGTGTGTGGAAATGCGAAATCGGCTCCCCTCCAGCTGCGGGATAATCTCTTTGATCAGTGGACACCACCCGCTGGATCAGTCCGGCCAGGGGCTCGTGACAGGGGGGCCCTTTTTGTTGGCAGAGTTGGTTCCTGTAGTGGTCCCGGATTCAAAGAGTTGGGGCGCTACTCCAGTAACGATCAGAAGATTTGGCGGTTTTGACGCAAGTGAATCGAGGGAGATGTTGCTGCTACAAGACCTGTCTGCTGTCTGCTGTCTGCTGTCTGCGTCTATCAGACAGATGTCTTCATCCGGCCGGCAAACAAACACCTCGGCGGGGAAGAGTCGGCTTCAGCCATCCATGGCAACCCCTGCACCAAGTTCACGAACTGGGGGTGTCAGTGGTCAGTGAGTGAGACTCCCGTCCAGGCCCATGCCCTGGCCCATGGCGAAAGGCCCAACCCGAAAACTCAGAGCGTCACAGCGCGGATCATTCGTTCCTGGGAGCATGGCAGATGCGCTGATGGGAGATATCGGCACACACATGCTCTCTCTCTCTCTCTCTCTCTCTCTCTCATATGTCTCCAGAAACGGCACTTGTACATCCACAATCACATTGGCAAGGTTCTCCTCACGCGGGACAAGCAAGTAATCTCTCACGAAAAAAAAAGAAGAAAAAAAAAAAGGGCTCGCGGCTAGGTCATCTCGATCCATTCCCCCTCACTACAGATTATCTGTCCCCCGCGTCGTTGCCGATCGTCGCCGTCCCGCCGCCCTCGGCCTCGGCCTCGACGCGGGTCCGCACGACCCTGCCCGCCGCGTCGACGTAGATGTTGCAAAAGGCCTCGAGCCCGGCGTACGGCGCGTACAGGTACTGCAGCTCGAACTCGCCGCCCTCAACGGTCCGGTTGTGCCCGCCAAAGGTCATGTCGCGGCTGTAGTGCCCGACGACGCTGCGCCCGCGCTCGTTGCCGCCGTTGTCCAGGCGGACGTCGTACAGCGAGCCGTTCTGGGCGAGGACGCGGTTCGTGTGCGTGCGCCCGGAGAAGTCGTTGACCGAGTAGAGGATGTTGTTCTCGAGGCGGTACGCCAGGTCTCGCTTCGCCTTGGAGGAGCTGCTGCCACCGCTGCTGCTGCCGCTCTCGACGGGGTTCTCGACGGCGTCGGCGACGCCGTCGACGACGTCGCTGACGGTGTCGCCCAGCGTGGCGATGATGGGGTTCAGGTCGATGCTCGTCAGCACGTCGTCGACCATCTTGACGACGTTGCCGAGGCGGGCCTCGAGCTCGACGCGGGCCGAGACGTTGTAGATGCCGAGCTTGACGCGGCCGATGCGCGCGTCGACGCCGGCCTGGAAGTGCAGCAGGTTGAGCACCTTGGCGTCGACGTTGACCTTGGCCGTGAGGTTCAGCACCTCGACGCTGATCTCGCCCACCGACACGGAGGCGTTGAGGTAGACGTCCGGCGTCGGGTCGAGCGCGACGCCGCCCCCCGTGTTGGTGTTGGCCGTCTCGTAGACGGCCGACTCGTTGTCGTCGCCGCGGGTCTTGAGGTCGTAGCCGAAGTAGCCGTCGCCCTTGGGCTCGTCCTGCGCGAGGACGAGGGCCGGCAGCGCGAGGAGGGCGAGGGCCCTGACGAAGGGGGCCATCAATTTTTTTTTGGCGAGTATGGAAAGTGTCGAAAAAGGAGTGATATAGGGGTGGCCGGTGATGCTCGAGACCAAGTGGGAAGAAAAGGGGCCACTGAGACGAGCAACGGACTACCAATGATGGATGTAGAGGGAGCTCAACGATACAAGTACGTTCTCTGATGGGAGGGGTGATGAGAAGGGGGGGAGGGGGGGTGTAAGTCCCATACATCATGACTGAGAAGGGCTGCCATTGCACCAACAACACCAACACCGTCGAAACCAACGACAGACACCCTCACTCACACCACCCCCTTTCTTCCTCTCCCCGGCATGATATCCTTGGATGTCACGGACAAGGTTAAATCCTCGCCCACTTCCAAGTCAACGGCCGGGTCTCACTCCCCCAAAAGCACCCCCGCCACGAATCCTCCGACTGGTTACCGTCAGTGGAAGAACACCATCCACATCCACTTCTCCAAGGCCAAGTTGGTCATTGTTCGATTCCCAATGTAACATCGCCTCGCGTAAAGGAGACGGTCGATTTTTTCTTCTTCTTTCCCCCTCTTGCTCATTTCCCATTCCCAAAAATCCGGGCTTAAGAACATGGTATATTCCAAGGTTTTGTTCTGGTTCGGCCCCCCCCCCCCCCCCCCCCCCCCCCCCCCCCCCCCCCCCCCCCCCCCCCCCC
>PUHP01000514.1:1842-15978 GCA_006783085.1 Colletotrichum shisoi
AAGCGCTTTAGCAGCTCTACAAAGCTTCCACGTTACAGCGTGGCCCGGTGGGGGGGGGGGGGGAGAGAGAGCGAGAGACCCGGTTTTATAAGATGCGAAAGAGTAAGGTCCGCAGCGGAAGGGGGAGAAAACCGCTCATCGAGGGAAATGAATGATGACAGGATGCTGAAAGAATGAAAAGAAATCTTAACCCAGAACTATCAAACAATCACGAACCATAAGCCGATATTTCTTGTACGGGGACATGGCGAGGAAATACGGGCCGGACGACGGAGGATAGACGGCCGTCCACCCGCAAGAAAGCTTCCTCGCATGTTCCTCGCCAGTCTCCAGGGAGCAGCCTTGTGGAAGCTCACCTGTCAACGTCTCTTGGCTTCTCCCCACCCCCCAGCTCGGGTTTCGATTTGACTCTCTGCTCTCTCTCATCCGGTGTTTTCTGGACCCCTTCTTCTTTCCCCTTTCGTCCATCCCAAGGAACTACGGTCCCCTTCTTGTTTATTTAAAATTGCTAGACGGCCCCCCCTCCCCCCTCCCCTTCCCTGGGGAACGATTGCTGCTGTGCGTTGGCACATGTGCATACGTAGTAAGTAGTAGTAGTAGTAGTAGTAGTAGTGGTGGTGGTGGTGGTAGTGGTAGTGGTAGTGGTAGTGGTAGCAGGAAAAAGAAGCTCCCTCCACCTCCACAGCGGCTACATACTCTGTACTAGTCCGTCGCCATTTGGTCGGGAACCAAGGACGACCCGGGGAGACGGGAGGCAGGAAAACAACCCGAAAAAACAGCGAGGCGGGACCCCGGAAGAGGGAGGAAACAACAACAACAACAATGAGAGAGAGAGAGAGAAGAGTTTGCCAATCCGAACCTAGAGGGTTTCTTCGTGTTTGTCTACACGACGATGATGACAACAACAGCAAGCCCCCCCGCCAAAATCCATCAGACTCTAAACCTTTGAATCCGGATTGGACCGGGGTCATGAACCTTGGACCTTGGATCTTGGACCTACCTCGTCGAGGTGGCAGAGGAGGAAAAGAGGGAGAAGAGGAGGAGGAGGAGAAACGAAAGCCGGGTTCGGTTGTTGCTTTGTTGTTCGGGTGCCCGTTTACATGATCATCAGTGCGTACCATTTTCTTTCAGGGTTTTTGGTCGTTTGTCTGAACGGGGGGTGAGGGGGGGGCGTGTAATGCTCTCTCTCTCTCTCTTTTCTCACTTTAAGGATACTCTCCGTCTTGCTCTCACTTTCACTATCACTCTTACCTTACTCTCAATTTCACTCCATGCACGACGACTTGTCATGTCACCAACCCCGGGGAATACCTGGGTACTCTATCCGTAAATAAACACTAAATGCCTAGCTGCCTATGATATACCAGCCTCGGACAGCTTATCTTTCGGCGCCGGGGGGGGGGGTTTACTGGCTGCATGGCCGCCCATCTGTTTCTTTTCCTTTTCTACGCCTGTCTTGGGGAGGGAAAAGGTGAAGAAGAAAGAAGAAAGAGGTCAAGCATCCGCAAAAGAGAGGAGGGTCTGATCTGCATGCTGCATCTGGATTGGACTCTCACTTGATATCCCGTCGTCGTCGTCGTCGAGGAGTTCCTTGCGCGGCCCAGACCTCGGGACCTTGCCTCGTCTGTCTGCCCACCTTGACCAGCGCTATCTATCTCACCGCACCCATTCATCCATCATCCATCCACCATTCATCTATTCCCCATCTCGTCCCCATCCATCGCATCCCACTCCGTGCCGTATCATCCACACCCAACATCTACACACCATACCCCCCCATCGTCACTCTCTCTCTCTCTCTCTCTCTCTCTCTCTCTCTCTCTCTCTCTCTCTCACTCCTCCTTCTCTCCCACTTTGTGTACTCGGTCGGATACAGAAATTTGTATCAACCAAGACGAGACTTGCTCACAACTCTTCCGAAGGAGGCGCAGTTGCAGCATCAGCATCGTTTCGTGCCTCACCCGAGGTTTTTTATTGTGGGTTTTTATTGGGTCCTTGTCTTTTTTCGTCTCTTGTTCGGCTTTATACCACCACCACCACCACTACTACACCCCCAGGGCATCACCTCGAAACCCGCCCCGGCGCGCATCAGATCCCTCTTCCGTGCCTGGCTCTTCTTACACGGGGGGGAAGAAATACCTACCACGAACGACAAGCCTCTCTCTCTCTCTCTCTCTCTCTCTCTCTCTCTCTCTCTCGCCGACCAATCCTCCCATGTTTCGCGAGCTGTACGTCACTGCCACGGGGCCTGCAGATTCGGACAAGGAAACCGACGGTTCCGCCGCCATCACGAGGACGAACACTGAGCACAGGAACACTCTGCGAGACTGACACACGGAAATCCGAAAACTGCGTGTGCATCACCGCCGACAAACAGGGACCACCAGCAACAGCAACAACAGCCAAAAAAAACAAAACCAAAAACCCCCCCACCAAAATAGCCCGTCGCATCGCGGAGAAGAAGCACAAGCGACGGCAAACAGAATACGAGACCGCACAAGCAAGCTCATCCCACCGTCGGCGCATCCCGGCGGCGGTCGAGCAGGTACATCGCAAATACTGCGACGACACACCACCACGAACGATATTTTTGCTTCTTTCTCTCTCTCTCTCTCTTCTCCTTTCTTCTTTCGAGGCCTTGCACCCA
This sequence comes from Colletotrichum shisoi, assembly GCA_006783085.1. Lineage (NCBI taxonomy): Eukaryota > Fungi > Ascomycota > Sordariomycetes > Glomerellales > Glomerellaceae > Colletotrichum > Colletotrichum shisoi. Next base: position 4,490 of record PUHP01000514.1, read on the forward strand.
CCACTCACGCAGGGATCGCAACTCGGAAACGCCGTCCCATCATCACCATCACCAGCAGCATCAGCATCAACACCACCACCACCACCACCACCAACGACTGACCTCACCCCCCCGGTCTCAACCCCACCCCAAGTCGCAAACTTTGGCAGTAAGAGCAAATTTGGGTAGATAATACCGCTTGGTCCCAAAGCTGCTTGCGTTACTGTTCAACAACACCGAGAATCGGCCTGCCTCCCACACCCCCCCTTTGCTGCGCCCACCGTCTTATCCCTTGGAGAAATCTCGGCCGCTTGGCCTGCGCGCTGCGACAAGCAAGCAAACAAGCAGGCAAGCAAGCAACCAGCCAGCCAAACCGGCGCAGCGAAACATGGCGGCCACGGCATACACGTCGTTACGCAGGTCCTCGACGTCGTCCACGAGGTCAAAGTCAGGGTCAGGGTCAGGGTCAGGGTCAGGGTCGGACTACAGCGATGCAGGAGCGGGGCCAATGACGGCGGCGAAAAGGACGAGGGCGACCCGAGGCGTGCTCCTCGACGACGACGACTACGACGCATACAACAACGACACAAAAGACGTCGCCTCGTCGTCGTCGCTCCCCTCCGTCTCGGCCACCGCGACGCCCAGCCCCGCAAACTTTTTGTCCCTCGCCGAGACGAGCCTCACGCCCTTGTCCATGGACAGCGACCTGCTTTCCGACCGAGGGTTCGACAGTAGTAGCAAAGCAGGGGACAAGACGGGCAGCCCGAGCCCCTACACACAGCAGCAGCAGCAGCAGCAGCAGCAGCAGCAGCAGCAGTCGACAACAGTAACCTCTGGAATGGCAGCACCGTCATCACTAGCATCGTATGCTGTGCAAGCAGGCCACGAAGACCAAGACATGAGACGGAGCACAAGAGCCAACGAGGAGGCATCATCACAGCCTACGACATCTGCGGCCATGCGATCACCACACGCATCAGCGACATTTTCAGCAGCAGCAGCGACGACAACGAAGACGAGGACGAGGACGAGGACGGCGGCGGCGGCGGCGGCGGATGAGGAAGCAAATGTCTCGGGTGCACGCGACACGGCGACGGAAATAGAAGCGGCAGCGTCGCACGCGGCCAAGCGAACCGGCAGCAGCAGCAGCAGCAGCGGCAGCGGGAACATCGAATCCGGCACTGAGTTGATGGACTGGAATGCAGCCAGGGGGGAGCATCAGCAGCAGCATCAGCAGCAGCATCAGCAGCAGCAGCATCAGCAGCTGGATCCCCAGGGAGAGGGAGAGCAATGGCAAGGACTGGAAGACGACGACGACCCACGGGCAATCTCGCGTAGGAACCCGCGCCAGCGCCGTGCTGGGTCAACGCCGCTGTCGCTCGATCCGCTGCAGATGATGATCGGGACGCCCCCCGATAACGATAAGGTCGCCTCCACCAGGGCCTTGCCGCTGTCGCCGTTGCTGTCGCCGTCGCTGTCGCCGTCGCTGTCGCCGTCGCCGTCGCTGTCGCTGTCGCTGTCGGATAACGATAAGGAAAGGGATAGCGCCCCGGCCCCCCCCCCGACCACTCACGCCCGGGACCAGACACAGGCCAGCACCACCACTACCAACAGCAATACGAACGCCCAAGCACCCACCGGCGCCAGCGCCAGCGCCAGCAGCGGTACAACCACCGCCGCCGCCAGCACGTCCCCCCGATCCACCACCACAGCGTCCCAATCCCACGCCCTGCGTACGAAAAACATCTCGGACACAAATAGTAGTCGTAGTAGTAATATCGCCTCCGGCCCCCCTGATACGAGCTCTGCGTCCGCCATCACGAGCCCGGCCGCCTCGACCTCCTCGCCCTCCACCGTCTTCTCCGCCCCGGCTGCCTTTGCCCGCCAAATCTCGACGTCCTCGCTGCGATCCACAAGCAGCCTCATCTCCCAGATCCAGGACAGCTTGCTGCAGCAGCAACAACAACAACAACAACAACAACAACAACAACAATCACAACACCACCACCATCACCACTCCTCGTCGGGCGCACATCTCGTCAGACCCGTTGCCAAACCCATCGTTCGTACCACCTCCGACTCCCAATTCACCCTCAAGCACCCCGTCCCCGACCTCAACTGCCGCTCCGGCGCCTACATCGGCAACGTGGCCGCCCTTGAGAAGTCGGCCGAGCGCCTGTCCATGACCAGCTCCATCGAGGACGCCATCCGCGACCTGCATGGGGAACTGAAACGTTCTGACTCCCGCCGCTCCTCCATCCTGGCCGCCAGCGTCGCCGCCTCCCAGTCCCCGATTGAGGAACCCTCGGCCCAGCCCGGCCCCCTGCGAGTCATCCCTCCCGTCGCCTCCATCGTCGAGCTCAACAACGCCGCCCGCCTCGGCGGATACTCCCCGAGCGGCTACGTCATGTCTCCCAATCACTCCATGACCGGCCGTCTGCGCTCCGGCTCCAAGAACTCGAGCGGCCGTCCCGAAATCGACGTCGACGCCATCCTGTCTCGCCACGGCCCCGGCAAGGGCTCCGCGAGGAGCGTTCGCTCCGGCAAGCCTTCATTGGCCGAGATCGCCGAGTCGGAGCCCGTCGCCCTGACCGGTCGCGTGCTCGACGAGGCCGACCATGCTCCCATCCCCGTCACCGCCGACGACGACGCTACCATCCGCCGCCCCAATACCCATTACGAAGAGAACCCCGGTAGCTACCACGACATGTTCGGCAACATGGACCGCCAGTCTTCGGGCCTCGGCCTGGACTTTGGCGGTGACAATGCCAATGCCACCGCCAATGCCAATGCCAATGCCAACGCTGCGCGAGACCCCGACGACAGGCCCCCCTCGCCCCGTTCCACCTCGACCTATGACCACGCCAACGCCTTTGGCGACTTTGACGGCGTGCACTGCCAGCCGGAAGACCTCGAGCGCGGTGGTTACGAACCCTCTCTCCGCGACCATGGCGACGGCGAGTTCCACGAAATGCCTATGCCGATGCCCATGTCCATGCCCATGTCGCAGGCGACGATGCCCATGCCCGAGCCCCAGTACCAGCCGCCGCCGGCACCACGCATGCCGCTCGCGAACAGGGCCGACCGGGGCAGGCCGCAGTCGTACTTCGACCCGCTCACCGGCCAGGAGATGCTCTACTACCCCGCCCGCGTGCCAGCCATGCTCAACCTGCCGCCCAAGCTGTCCAAGAAGCCCAAGACGGAAGTACGCAACGCGCGCCACTCCAAGGTGCTGCAGGCCATGGGTCACCCCGGGTTTGGCAAGGCCGAGTACCTGCCGCAGGATCCCGAAGCGCCCCCGGTCCGCGAGTCCAAGATGTGGCTTCCCGACCCGCTCGCCGGCCACGGCATGACCTCGTTCGGCGACTACGCCAACGACCAGCCTTCTGGAGAAGCATCAATGAAGGAGCCGCCCGTTGTCGCCGACTCGCACGTGCCGTCGGAGCAGGGCGACGCGGTGCTGGCGGCGGGTGGTGGGCCAGCGCAATCCGAGGACATGTCACAGCAGCCTCCGACCCAGCAACGCCGCAAGTCCAAAATGCCACGGGCCTCGCAGCTGCCACCTCAACTGCGTGCGAGCGCCTTTTTCGACCTGCCCTCGTCATCGCCCAAGATCGAGATGAAGGAAGGCTCCGCCATGGCCACGCTCGACAGCATCCTTGACGCTTCCGCCAACGCCCCCGTCAGCGCCTTCACAGACCACGCCTTCGCCGGCAAGCTGGGCTCCGAGGTGTACGGCCCCGACAAGAAGAAGAACCGCAAGTCGACCGCGACCGCCATCCTGTTGCCCGAGGAGCACGTCAGGGCCGCCTCGCAGAAGAAGAAGAAGGGCGGACTCACGCCTTTCGGCAAAGGCTCCAACGACGGCTCCCGGAAGAACTCGATGGCCAATGGCGCAGGCAGGGAAGAAAACCAGGCCCTGTCCGACCACGTCGACGGTGAGAGGGCCGACAAAGCCGAAGGCGAGAGCTCGGGCGACGAAGAGGAACAACAGGTGGAGGACGAATTCGCCGGCGTTCTCGACGGGCCTCCCACGACCCTGCTGGCCGAGCTGCAGCTGCGCAAGTACCATGCGAGGATGCGGACGCAGAACCCGAACCGAAATGTTGGCCAGAACGGCATGCACGCCACCCTCATAGAGCTCGATGCCGTCGCCGAGACGCAGAAGAGGCATCGCGAGAAGAAGAAGATCGCCCTCGCCTGGGAAGACGGGGTCAAGGAGGAGGAGGGCAGCTCCGACGAAGACGACGTGCCGCTCGGCGTCCTCTACGCGAGCCAGCCCACCATCGCCGAGAAGAACCGCCCTCTGGGTCTGATGGAGCGCCGCGACCTGGAGGAGAACGAGCCCCTGAGCGCCCGCCGAGCGCGTCTGCACGGACACGAACCGCCAAAGACGCTGGGCAAACAGAGGAGCAACTACACCCTGAACGCCGGACTGAGCCAGCTTCGCCTGCACCAGATGCCCTCCACCGAGCGCATGAGGCCCCAGGAGGAGTCGGACGACGACGAAGCGGTCGAGGGCGAGACCCTCGCCGAGCGTATGCGGCGCCTCAAGATCAAGGACGAGGCTACGCACAACAACCTGCCGAGCGCTCGCCCCGTGAGCAAAGCCTTCTCGGCCGAGATGCTCGCCCAGTTCGGCGATGCCGACAAACCCGAGGACAGGGGGAAGGAAAAGGAGAAGACCCAGCCCGAGGAGGCAGAGGAGACTCTCGGCCAGCGCAGGAAGAGACTGCAGGCCGAGCGCGAGGCCCGCGAACGGGAGATGATGCTGGGCGGCGGCGGTCCCATGGAGCCGGAAGCGCCCCCGTTGCGCAAGAAGCACAGCATGGCCGACGTCCTCGGCTCGCACCCCGTACTTCACAACAACCCGGCCCTGGAAGAGCAGCGCCGCATCGAGCAGGAGCAGCGCAAGGTCAGGGAACAGGAGGCCAAGATGGCCGCCATCCGGGCACAGATGCCCACGACCCTCACCGGACCCAACGTACAACGGACCGGCGGCTACATGAACGGCGCCTTCAACGACGGCACCGGGGGCAACGCCCATCAGACGCCGCCAGCCCACAACGGTCTCGGCGCCAACATGGGCCCCGGCGGATGGAACCGATCCAGCATGGCTTTCAGCAACTACGGCGGGCCGCTCCAGCAACCGATGCAGCACCAGCACCACCACCAGCCGGCGTATGGCGGGCACGCCGGGGTCGGGCAGATGGCGCAGACGCCCATGAACGGCTACGGGGGTTACGCCGGCGGCGGCATGGGTGGTGGTATGGGCGGTATGGGCGGCATGAACAACATGAACGCCTACGGCATGCCGATGCAGATGCAGCCGATGGGCGCCGGCATGGGAATGCAACAGGGCATGGCGCCGATGCAGATGCAGCCCGGGCACAACGGGCAGATGCAGAACATCGAGCGCTGGAGGCAGAGCGTCATGTACTAGACGCTATCTACTGGACTGGACGTCGATATCGTCGCGTACTTGGGACGGATGCGAGGCCGCACCCACGGACGACTAACTCAACAATCACATAATTACTCTTGGTGAGGCGCAGCTTGGGTAGTTCTGTACACAAGCAGAAACGACTCTGGCACAATCTATATACACTATGGCATTGCGATGGGCGTTGGATACCTGTTTCTTTTGTCCTTTTTTATTTATTTATAATTCTTTTTTACCCCTAGGAATGGGACATGGGTGCGAGGCACAGCGCGCGGTGTAAACTTTTGGGCAGAATAAGAGAAGGGGATAGATGGCAGCAGGGTTGGATACAACATCGTCTACCGATCAAACATCTAATAACTCAATGATGACTGCATCCACGTTTGCTGTGTCGGGACTTGTATCCGTTGATCGAGTGAGGTGACTGAGGGAGAAGTGGGAGAAGAGTCAGACGACTTGAGTGGCCGGCTACATGGGTTTTGGCAGACAATCTCTAGAATCATTCAAGGAGAACGGACCCGGGGGGGTATATATCTATCTGCCTGCGGCCAAGGTAGATGAATGCATCATGGAAGAGTCGACCTCGTTCTCACTCACACCGTCGCTCTGTCGCCGCAAGGGGGGGGGGGCATGCACAATGTTTGGTTTGGGGTCTCACTTACCAGACTCTGACCTCACGCGTCCTTGGGAGGACCGTCGGTGAAGTGGTTGAAGACGTAGGTGTGTGTGTGTGTGTGTGTGTGTGTGTGTGTGTCCGTTCACTTCATTGTCTTCTGTTCCTATTCCCAGACGTTGACGCAAACCACCGCGACGAGCAGGGCACAAACACACTCTCACACACACACAATGTTGCTTGAAGGGATGCCTCTCAACTGAGAGCACACGACATGAGCCGTGGCCCACATGGGCAACGAACAGCATGAAGCTGGGTCCCGGCGTCAGCCCTACCGCTACCGCTACCGCCGTGCATGAAACATGGCATGGAGGGGGGGATGAACAAGTGGCCCTGGACAAGTGTCCCGATCTTTGCATCCCTATGTGCAGGACAGTGTCCAACTATCATAGCACTGTATCTTTCGGTATTCCATTTGGTGGACGGGAGACAGTGCTCACGAGTCGATGGCACAGTATTTCATCCCTGAGCTGCAGCCGCCCCCCTTATCTCTTTTTTTTCCCTCTCCCCCTTCCCTTATCGCAACGCGCGTATCGTAGCGCATCTCGCATCTCTCAGCTCCGGCGTGTCCTTGCAAGTTGCTGCTCGGACCGGCCAAAGTCTAAAGGTCAGCTTCCAAGCCAAGTCCAAGTAACCACCACCTCCTCGTTGGGCCAACATCTGCGCCCTCGTGCCGTCTTTTTGGCTTGAGAGGGAAAAAAAAAAAATACAAAAAAAAAATCCCCAACAGCAGTCGCGCCGACCTACAACAAAATCCACAAGCTACCGCCCGGGAATGGAGGCGTCACCGCTGACCCGTCAGCCTCCGCCCGAGGTGTTCCAGCCCAAGATCGTCCAGCTCTACGAGTCGCTGTTCAAGGTGCGGAAGCCAGGACGAACCATGACCTCTCCCCCTCCCCCTCCCCCTCCCCCTTCCCAAGATCTGCTGACACTCCGCGCGCCGTCCCCCCTCCCAGGATGCCGACGACGATTCCGAACGCTCCGAGGGCTTCTGGCGCGAGTTCTTCCTCCTCCGGCCCGACCGCGCGGCCCTGAGGCGGATCCTCGACGGGCTCGGGCCCGCCGACATGCTTGCGCTCGAGGAGCACACGAGGGAGCTGTTCGCGCGCGCCGTGGCGGCTGTCAAAAACGGGCAGGGCGTCGCCGACCTTCACGCGCTCGACGTAAGTAGTAGTAGTCTTTTTGTTTTGTTGCTCACCACCCCCCCTTTCCCAATCGGCGAGAACGAGGCCGTCGGGCCCTTCGACTGACATTGTGCGTGGGCGACCACCTCCGCAGACCCTGAGCGTATTCCTCTGCTCGGCGCTCTCCAAGAAGTACGCGCACCCCAGCTCCGACATCATCAACGTCCTGGCCGGCATCGATTACGTCGACACCATCTTCACCGACTTCGTGGGCGCCCTGGACCAGATCATCCGCGGTGGAAAGAGCTGTAAGCCAGCCCTGTGAACCGATGCGAAGCAATTGGAAAAGTGGGAGGGAGGAATTGGGAGAAAGGAATTGGGGAACGGTGGCTGACTGGTGGCAGTGGACTTGCGGCAAAAGGCCATCGAGGTCGTGCTGGCCGTGACGGCGGGCGCTTACCAGACGAGTCTCTTGACGTACTTTATCCAGCGGGATCTCTTCCCCTCGGTGATGAAGGTAAGCAGGCTGGCCGACCGACCGACCGACCGATCCTTATTCCTTTCTAGCCCCCCCCCCCGCCGAGATGTCGCTGTTACTAACACCGACCGCACGCAGTTCATTCAAGACGCCGACACGACGGAGCGCATCCTCGGCCCTTCGACCCTCCTCGGCCTCCTGGCCAACTACAACAAGTTTGAGTTCCAGAACCCCTACCAGATGCGGCTGAACGACTTCGTCAACGAGGCGACCATCAAGAAGATCATACGGTGCGTCGGCGAGACGTGCCAGAGCCTGACTACACAATACGTCGAGGTGCAGGACGACCTGCCCAAAGGGTGGACGCTCAACGGCACGCTGCACATGATTGGGCTCGGCGTCGTGGCCAGGGGGCCGAGGCCGGAGAAGAAGGCCGTCTACGATGCCGAGACGATGAAGCACATGTTTACAAAGCTGTAAGTGGCGGCGGCGGCGCACGACGTCCTCTGGGAGGACGGCGCGCCACGGTTCTTGGAAGACTGGCAGACTGACTGACTTGGGACACAGACCCGGCGAGGAGGCCGCCGTGCTGCTGGCGACATACGACTTCACGCACGCCAACAAGCTCTTCTGCTTCAACCTCGCTACCCTCCCGGCCGAAAAGGGCGAACAACAACCCCTGGCGGCCTTCACGTCACTCACGTCCTACCTGCTCCAACACGCCCACCTCTCGGAGCGCACGACACACTACTCGCACCTCAACCTCATGGTCTTCCGGCTGCTGATCGAGGACCCCGTGCTCTGCAAGAGGATATGCAGCGAGGAGTCCAAGGCGCACGTGCGCCTGTGCCGCCAGCGACAGCCGTTCCTGCCGCTGGTGCGCGAGGAGCGGATCCTGGCGACGGCGGTGCTGGACACGATGGTGGACGGCATCACGCACAACCTCCGGCGCAGGCTCGACGTCGGGCTGTACACGCTGTGCGTGGGGATCCTGCTGCGCATCGTCTCGTACCTCTCGCGATCGCGCACGCGGCTCGCGTATCACTGGGCGGACCTCTTCCGGGCGCTGCTGAACCTCATCAAGTTCCTGACGACGTACGTCGCGGACGTCAAGGACCTGCCGCAGATCGACCTGCTGCTGGACAACGTCGTCAACCTGGTGGCGCTGTCGCTGTCGGCGGGCGAGGGGTTCCTGCCGTCGCCGGCGGCGTACGACGACCTCTTTTACAAGGTGGTGGAGGCGGGCGACGGGCTGGCCACCTTCAAGGAGGGCTACGGCCTCGGGAGGCGGCCGAGCAACTCGATCGACACGCTCATCAGCGTGAGCACGCACTACAAGGAGCTGCTGGCGGAGGGCGGGCGGAGCGGGGGCAGGAAGGGGAACCTGACGAGCGTGCAGGTGACGGAGGTGATCAAGCAGGGGTACGAGACGCTGAGCATCCAGGCCAAGGAGGGCCTCGACACGTGGGACCGGTACCGCGAGGCGGACGAGCGGACGCTGCTGAAGAAGATGGCGAGGGCGGCCGTCGGGGACGTGAGAGGCATGGTGGAGAGGTAGTGGAAGAAGATTAGCCCTGTACAATGCTAATGACACCCGGGATGACGTTTTCACGAGGGGTCTTGATCCTGGAGATGGTCGTTTTCGACGCTAGTGCTGGGTTGATGCCATGTGTTGAGCTGCTTGCGATGCTTGCGATGCTTGCGCTGCTTGAGCTGCGTGACTTGGACTACACCCGAGCAGGGGGGAAACAACACCTTGGCTCGAAACAACTCGAGTTCGTTCGATCCACTAGGGGAGACAAGTTGGTGAATTCAGCTTGAGCATAAGGTAGTTATGCGGCTCTCGAGGTGCCTGGGGGGGACAGACGGAACGGACCACAAAGGCTGCTTTGTCATGCACGTTGGCCGTTGACAAATTAGCAGCATCTGATTGGCTGAATATCACCCGGTTAGATGGGGGGCCACTTACCATGTCATAGCCGCGCCACGGGCCCCAGAGACTGTCAAATGACCCCCCCCAAAGCTGGCCCCAGCTTCTCCGACGCCAGCCACACACCACCCATTCCCGTTCCTATTACTCCGTATTCATCGCCAATCCCTCCCCCATCCTCCCCCCATCCCGAAAAACCTCGGACCCGTCAATTCTTAATCCCACCTGTCAATTCTTTCGTCACCGTCAGGCGATCCCGCAACCTCCTCAACCCACAACACACCTACTTCCCTTTGTCTGACTCTACAGCCGCAATCAACACTGAGCACACGGGATTAAAGCGACACACACAAACCTACAAACACACGCACACATCGCCGCCCACGATGAATGCCCCGAGGATACTCAGCAGGGTGGCGTTCCGCCGTTCCTGCACAGCTCTTCAGTGCGCTTCCGCTCGCCGCGCCTACGGCAGCCCGTCGTTCCAGTCGTACCCTCTCTACACCAACAACAACACGCCTCCCCCGGCACGGGGCGACGGCATCATCCCCGAGAGCCCGATCGCGTCGCCGGGTCCGCTGCCGAAGGTCAACGAGACGAGACCGCCCAAGTTTTCCTCGCAGTCGGCGTCCTCCCACCAGTCCCCGACACCGAGCTCCCTGTCTGCCGCGCAGTCCTCGACGACGACGACGACGACGACAACGACGTCAACAACAGCAAACACTTCCACAGCAAACATTGCCACAGCAACGACGCACGCCGCCGCCGCCACCGTCGCCGCCCCGGCGACGTCATCGGCACCGCCGGCAGCACAGGCGACCAAGCCGGCGGCGCGACCGCAGCGCAAGCTCCGGGCGCGCAAGGCGGCGATGAAGCTGTCGCCGTCGGCAGTGGCGCAGCTGCGCGCGCTGCTGGACCAGCCGGAGCCGAAGCTGATCAAGGTCGGCGTGCGGAACCGCGGGTGCTCGGGCCTGGCGTACCACCTCGAGTACGTCGACAAGCCCGGCAGCTTCGACGAGGAGGTGGTGCAGGACGGCGTCAAGGTGCTGATCGACAGCAAGGCGCTATTCAGCATCATCGGCAGCGAGATGGACTGGGTCGAGGACAAGCTCAGCCAGCGGTTCGTCTTCAAGAACCCCAACATCAGTGAGTCTATTTCTTCTACTTCTTCTTCTTCTTCTTATTCACGCTTCCTGTTTCGTTTGTTCAAGCTTGTTATTTTGCCTGTGAGAGATGGGCTTGCTGACGTATGGAACAGAGGAGGAATGCGGCTGCGGCGAGTCTTTCATGGTATGAGACGTGGTTGGTTCAGTGGAAAGGGTGGACGAACCGACAGAGAGCCTGATCACCGGCTCCATGGCATTGGTATACGCGTGCATCATTTACGAACGCCGTCCGCTCACATAGAGAGGACGAGACGGCGGGCGGGGTCCGGCATCTCGTGATGCCGGGGCCGTCACTGTACATCATCATATCATCATCATCATCATCACCATGCTCAACCTCGAGCAAGCAAATCGGGAACAGAGAGAAGGAAAGAGAAAGAGACAGAAAGACAGAAGGGGCATTGGGAGGCGTTTTCTTCTTGGGAGTAATGATACCTACGATAAGACCCGGTTCCAGCAGCCGGGCGTGAATCAATTGAGTTGTTTGTTGGCAATTGTCAAGTCTTCCATGCCAGCCACACCACATACCTAGTGAGTGACTCGACAATTCGACTCACTGAGCACATCCCCGTTCATCCCATGACGACGGCCGGATGGAAAGGGTGGCACACAGTGTATTTCCGAACCCGAGCTGCCGGACCCTGTTTTGAACCTGCGTCCCCAGTCTCCCCCCCCCCCCCCCCCCCCCCCCCCCCC
>PUHP01000515.1:0-21556 GCA_006783085.1 Colletotrichum shisoi
CTGAGTAGTTTTCATTAAATTGTTATGCTTGGCGTTAACATGTGCCTGGATTTGTGATGTGGTCGCGGTCGGGTGATCCGCTCGCTTGTCTGATCCGCTCGCTTATCAACCACGTTATAAGACTCTTAATTATTAAATTAATAGGGATAATTATAAGGGTTAAAAGTGCGTATATTAAGTATATTATATATAACTGTTGTGTTGCCCTTGCGCCTAGCCTTCGCCCTTGACTTGGCCTGTAGGAACCCCTTTTCTAGGTGCCTAAGGCCTCTATGAGGCCTACTGCCTGGGTTAAAGCTCGTGGCAGTCCCCTCGTGAGCGCCGATGGGCTGGGCCGAGATCGGGCCGAAATCTCCGTTAAATCCGAGCTCCGAGGCGCACAGAAAGTGCCCTCCAAAGTGCCCTATAATCCAACAATACAAGCCGTTTTCTCATGTTGATTCCCACCCAAAGGTTGCCTCTGCGACATTGGCGCAATGTGCACACGACCTCGATGTAAACTTTTTCACTACCACGTTGAATGATACCAAATAACGATAACCAACTCAGTTCATTCGCCAGCCTGTGGATAGTGTTCTCTTCTCTCTCGGTGTATGTGGGGGGCTTACCTTGGGGCACCACGGCATCAGTCCCCGCGGTCCCTGCGCTGACAAACGTAGGCGGCAGAAAGGTGCGCGCGGGGGCTCAACTTAAATTCAACATCATGCATCGCATATATCCCACCACCCAATGCCACGAAAAGAACGAACGTATTCATCTTGGCACCGACGCGTCTCGGAAGCGCAGAACGTCTTGCATCCTTCCACGATCCGCACCGCCCTTCTCTTCCATTTCTCTGGGTAGTTGGGTAGGTAGCCAGCCAGCCAAGTACACGCAGACAGACTATTGTTTTCCAACGGACTTTTTTTTCCGCCTCAAGACTCATCTTTAACCCCCTTCCCCTTTTTGTCTACCTGGAGTTGCGTCAGCCCGGAAAGCGTTTCCCTCCAGAGTGTCCCTTGCGGATTCTGGGTATCGCACGATTCGGTGGATCAGGGGAAGACTCACTTCGTCTCGACTCGTTGTCAACACCGCCTCCCCGGGTCATCCCGGTCTTGAATAAGACTTTGCTCTCCGCCTCTTTTGACGGCGCGACATCCGAGAAACTCGACCCTGTCAGTGAGATCAACATTGACGCGTCGGATTCTCTCTTCGAGCACCACCCCCAAAGTCCGTGGTTGCTGAGGACCGACTGCCAACGATGTACGGGCACCGCGAGCATCATTGAACCTGGGCAACCTCGAAACCCTCACGGAATGGCTCCGCAACAATAAACGGGCTCGCCTACAAGCCCAAGAGCGGTTGAAGTCAAGGTTTGAACATATTCGGAGACCACAGGACGTGACAAGGAGACTCGGGGCTCCGATCCAAGCCATGATGAGCTTTTCAGTGAGCTCTGGTCACTGATGCAAAGAGGGTCTTTTTTTAAAATGTTTTGCCGCCTGCAAACGTCTGTCGCCGATCTTGATACAATTCTTGGTCGGAAATGTGGGCGGTCGGGCCGGCTGGGGACGCACCCCGTCCTCCCCTCCCTCCTCCCCCTTTTTGAAAAAGACGGCACAAACAGGAGCTGTTGAAGTGTCTAGTCGCGTTCGGTAAAGAGGGAACGAACGAACATCCGGCTATCTTTCGAGAATTCGGACTGGACGCCGATTGCTGCATCGCAACGCATTGGTTGCATCACGCCCGGCACTGGGCACATGGTTCAACAACGGGAAGCGCATCATCGGGCGCCTTCGCTTCTCCTATCGCGACGAAAACGAGCGAGACATTGACCGTCGATCGTATTCGGCACCGGTTGTATTGGCTTTCCGGGCGCTCGCCGACACGTTAGTTAACCCTGCCATTTTTTTAAAGTTTCAAAAAGGTATGTATGTTTATGCAACCGTCGTCGGGACGCCACAAAGGGCAAACACAACAAGACTATCATCGCAACTTCAAAAATACAACTTGGCTGCGAGGGCAAAAGTTCCGAAACCGAGAATCGAACTCGGGGCTATGCCTTTCCATTTCACAGTTCAGTACCGTGATTGAGAGGGCATCATGTTGGCCACTACACCATATCGGATGTTGTTGAAAATTGATTGACAATTGGCGCATAAGTATGGTTTTGCGCAATGCCCACTGTGGATAGCATCCGGAGCGGAGCCAGATGGCCAGTGCGTTTCGGAAGGTCCCTCTTCTTCCGATATTTGGCCGACCGCGGTCTGAGGGCCGGTGCACTGGGGCACGACGTATCTTCGGATCGTGGATCTGGTCCTTTCTAGCGACGGGCTCAACATTGCGACCGACACTGATGGCCGGCCCCTCGTACGGCGTGCAGAGTCTTGGAGGGGATCTGATTGTCGAATTGCACAAGCTTCGGATTTGCCACAAGACAGGCCGGGACATGTCACGCTTTCACAGCATTGCGATGAGAATAATCCGTATCAGATTCCAACAGCGTGATTGTTCTGCTCGCATCTGGCACTAATTACCACAAAATCAGGACACAACTTTCGTCCTTATGTCTCAAGCCTTTACCCAGCCCTATGTGTCGCATCTCGCCAGTACCGGATCACAAAGCAATTACCTCTTCGATTCCAATCACATTGCCTCATACATGGCATTGCCGCTGCTCATCATGTGTCTGAGGACGGAGACCTGGGACTCCGGTCCGTAGTGGTTCGCATACTTGCCATCCGACACATGATCGGGGTCGATAAACGTGCGGGTCTTCCTGCCTACGTCGCCCCCAATCGCGCAAGGCTTGAAAAAGGGACCCCATACCACGATGGCCTCCGCCTTGGACATGGATCCAGCGTCCGTAAGCACAACGGCTTTGGCCGATTCCCGAAAGGCACCGTAGTAGGTATCTCGGGACATGTGAGTCGTAGTGCACAATACGTCAGCACTCTTCACTATGTCCACCAGGAGATGTTTGATGAGCTCCCTTGCCCAGTGCTCGGCTTGCAGGCGTTCGTCTCTCTCCTGCTGCGCCGTCATGTTCTTTTCTTTTTGATTCTTATCGGACGCTGCGTGTGAGGTTCCGCTGGAAACGACGAAGTCTCTTACCTTGTGTAACGGTATGTCTCGGGTGACAAAAGCCCGGAGACCCGCGAATCTCCTGTCGTTACGAAAACTCTGGCGCAGCCGCGCAGGTCGAACAGCTTTGGACTGTCCAGTAGGTCGATCTCCAATTCGTCAAAGTCGACCAGCTTCAACAGCCACTCGCATGGAGACAGAGGCTGGGACCATGTCGACATCTCCCATTCGATCTCGCCTCTGATCACCAGGCGAATAAACGAGCCGACTTCTTTCCTGATGTTGTATCCACGGACAACGAGAGGGATGTGGCGAGGCATGTCGCACATGACTTGTTTCTGAAGAGCTTTCACAACCTTGGCTCCTTTCTCATAAAGCATCAAGGCAAAAGCGAGTACCGCATTGTGAGAAGAGGCCGAGGCATGCACCTTGTTCGTGCCAGGGTTCGCCAAGAAAAGCAGTGTGGTGCTGACGAGCGTCTCAGTTGTCTTTGTTCTAGTCCCCTGAACGCCGATGATTTGGAGAGCAACCGTTTTGATGTATCGTCGAAAGGAGGGAGAATGCTCCGACATCACCATGTTTGCGTAGGCAGCATCGAACTGAACCGTTGGCTCTGCAGCTTCCGATGTAATGTTGCCGTCAAGGGAGACATTCCGCGCCATTCGAATGAGCCCAACGTCATCATCATCGCCGTTGGCAACCGGGGGCAAGTGAAAGATGGGGTGACTGTATCCATGGCCGATAAAGAATTCCTGCAGGGTTATCTTGAGAGCACTGCAACTATCGTTATGATCCGTCTCAGGGCCGCTGCTGTGGCACGGCAGAACGTTTCTCGTAGTGCCGTTCGTCTCAAACAAGTTGGCCGTTGCATTGACTCGTCTGCGTGAAAGGACTCGGCCGGCAAAGAAATTGAGATAAATGTTCTCTCTTTCGGTTTCTTTCTCAAGCCTCAAGAACGTTTCAATGACGGTTTCTTCATGACGTTGCTTTTTGAAATGCGGAAAAGCTCGAATTGGATGATTGCGAATTCTGTACGCTGGAGAAGTTGGATCTCGGGGACGATGCACCTCAAGTACGAAGTAGCCGCCGTCTTTGTAGAGTTGATCGCCCCGATACTCCTCAAACCACACATTTTTGATGGGAACGACTTTGGCTGACCAACCGAGATCATCCCTGTCTGGCTTTCCGTCGTCTCTGAAAGTACTTGACGAGGGAGGCGGTCCGAATGCGATGCTCAGCTCAGTGTTAGGATTCGTCAAACTGCCGATAGATCGCTTGAACCGGGCCACCTGAGATATCCAAAGTGAGAAAAAGATTTCCCAAGCGCTTGGATGAAGGATAAAACGCACGAATCCTGGGCTTAGGCGTGTAATGACCCAGAAGCGGTCCGTCTCGGCTGACGGCTTGTCGCCATCCTTGAGAAACAAGAATGGAGGCTTCCCCTTTCTGACATCTTGTACATCCATGGCATACCACCAGTTGTCTTGCGCGATTGACTGCGTGATAACAGTCGCCGCATCGTTGAGGCTGTTGAACAAATACCTGACTGGATCTTGATGTGCTACTCGTTTCTCAAACGCCATCTGATTCCTGTATCTGTTGATATCCCAGTAGTGTCTGGTAATGAACTAGGTCAGCTTGTTTCGGTAGTTACCAGAAAGACTAAGTATAAATAGCTCACACGTTTCCGTAAAGGTTTCCGGCGATGATTTGCCTCGGTGCAAGGTCGATGAATCTGGCCAAAGAGGGTCTGATGGTGTTCTTCACAAGAATCATGAAGCTTGCCTGACCAAAGATGGTTTCAAGGTTCCATCCTCCTTGTATGTTGCAACCGGAGTTGACGTAGCCGTCAATGGCCCCGTTCTTTCCCTGGAAAGGAAAACCCATGCCGCTGATGAGACTTCTCTCGCCAGGACGCAGGTTTACCTGGTGTGGCGAATGAGAATGAGGCACGGAGACACAAAAGTGGATCCACAATTGCGAAGCTGCAATTGTGGCATATATGCGCCTTGCGACACCTGGAGAATTCCAAACTCGTCCGGTTGACGGTGTTCAGGAAGGAGCATCTTGACTCGAGGATCGAAGTCTAAACTGGCCCCCGAGATGTCGAAAGTATTCAACCGCCATCTGATGGTGATGGCGAGGTCCTCCGACTCTGATAGATTGCTTTTGAAGAAGGAAGCTGCCGCACTTCTGGCTCGAGGAAACCGAATCATCGCACAAATGTAAGCTTCATGAATACCTCCCACGTATATGACGATTTCCGTCCGCAGCTGATTCTCGAAGCCGAGAGTCTGGCCGCCGATGATGGAGGTGGCATCGGGGCTCACGATTGCGCATGGCTGCATGTCGTTCAAGATTGGGAGTGGCATTTCGCCGCCTCTAATTAGGTGAGTAGGTGAGGTTTCGAATGAATGTAAGTAACAACCTTCAGTGGGAGAGGTGCGGTTTGGAAAGACTGAATGCGAAATGAGTACGCTGGCGAGGACTGAATGAATTGAGATTCCGGGCCTGAATCTCTCGCTTAAATGAAAGAATTGGTGGTGAAACTTGTTAAAAGGAAATAGAGAAGAAGCAGGTAGCTGATTATTCTCTAAGGAAGGAGCGGTGCGAGTTTAAGGAGGCCGCTTCTTTCCTGGGAAGGCACAACCAGCAAGGCAACCAAGAGGTTCGTGTACCGCCGAAGTACCTATCCCAAACGCCTCGCAGCTATCTAGGTACATAAAGTAAATAAAAGATCGAAAACTCTTACTTTACAGTTGATAAACTATTCTGTGTTTTCTGTTGTATGTGATTAGATAACGGTGTTGTCGTCTCTAATGCTTAACATCTCCAGCATGCTAGAAAACAGCCTGTTTTTAACTGAAAACCACATTAAGTTCGAATCTTCCCCTCCAGTCACCTAACCAACGGCTCTTCAACACTATATCTCAGGCACTTACTATGTAATATAGGTGAATGTGAAGAACCTGGGTCCTATTTGACTGGTGTAAGCCGGGAACCGTCAGCCAGGAACCGTCAGCCGGGCAGCCTCCGTTATATGCTCAGGCCCCGTTGTCTTATAATCAAACAGAAGCATTAGCAATCAACACTCAAAAATTACATGCCTGCCACTTGATTATGTTAAAAATCCGTACCATTCATGTAAAAGCGAAAGCATTTAAGCTAAATGGGCATGAATAGATAATCGGTGGTCAAGCAGAACAAAGATGTGTCGTACTGTGCACAAACCCCCAGACTGGCAGAATAAACACTGTGCACCCACCACCCCACTACGGATACCATCATCGCCATACGCGCATTACCCCACTGCGCGCAATGTCCCTTTCAACACTCATCCTCAACCCAACATGTCGTCACATCAGCGCTCGTTCTCCCGCTCCCAGTCCCAGGCCGGGACGAGGGAAAAGACCTACTTCGAGCAGCAGCGTGAAGAGCTCATCGGCGAGATCGCCATGGTAAGGCTTTCCATTACCCCAACGAACAATCGACAAAAACACACACACACACGCACACGGGGACGCTAACAAACAAAACAAAAACAGAGCTTCGAGCATGTCCTCGCCAACATCAACAAGCTGAACCGGTCGCTCGAGGCCGTCATCACGGTACCAACCCCAACACACTCGACCCGAAACCCCCCCGCCCAGGAAACACGCGCTAATGGATCTCTTCACGCTGCAGGTCGGAAACGAATTCTCCTCCGTCGAGGCGCTGTGGTCGCAGTTCGAGAACGTCATGGCCAAGGAGCCCGAGCAGAACAAGGAGGGCGAGGGCAGCGGCGGCGAAGGCGAGGCGAGGAACGAGGAGAGATCATGATACCCACAAAACACCACGAATGAATGCGAAACGATAGGTTCTTTTTATTGAGCACGATGCCAGCCCTGTCTATCACTCCCCGCCCCGTGCCCGAAGCTCGCTACTACCACACCAGGCGGCCGGCGCTGGACGCATAGGACCTCTTGGGCGCCTTTGCCATCTTGGGCGCCTTCGCGCACCGCTTCCTGTCCTTCTGCCCCTCTAAGCTATTCGCCAAATCTCCCAATCCAAATACCAGATCTCCAAAGTTGGACTCCTTGAGCGCATCCAACCTCGCCGCGACGTAGAGACATCTGTCACGCGCCGCCGTCAACGGCTCCTCCTCCTTGTGCAACTCGCTGCTGAGCCTCGCAAGCTGCGCCTGGAAAAGCTCCCAGCGGACCACCATCTTGGCGACGAGCACCCGCTCAGCTCGATTCTTCGCGTCACGGACCTGTTGGAGCGACTCGACGTTACGCTTCAGCATTTCCGCCTCGGACGCAACCCTCCGGATCTCTCCGGTCAATACCACCAGGGACGAAAGCATCTCGTTGTTGTGCTTGGGCGAAACGTCCATCCCCTCGGCATGTTTGCGTGACGTCAACCTAGAAATGCAAGGGCTACGACCCTCACTCCTGGTCTTATACCGGCCCGCCATGGTAGTCTGCTGAATCCTCACACACGTCGGCTTCATCTTCATCTGTTGCTCCCGCTTGCGCATGGCCGCAAGTTTCGACGCCTTGCGCGACCACATTTCCGATGCTATTCTGATCTCTGCGTTGAGAACCGTCTTCTTGCAATTGCTTAACTCGCGGATCAAATCGCCCACCTGCTTGGCGTCATCGCCGAGACTCTTGGCCTTCTCGCAGAGTTCGGCCAGGGGCCGGACGATATCCCGGTACCGCCTGCCGGCAGTTTCGTACGCGTCCTGGGCGACTCCGACATGTCTTCGTAACAGATCCTGTTTCTTAGGGTACTTGGACGGGTGGCAGATCTGCCAAATCGTACTCTTAGTACCGCGCTGGGCAATCGCCACGATGAGCCCGTCGGCCACTCTCAGATCCGCGCGCCACCCCTCGACTGCGATTCTATCAAGTCCCTCGCGCGCTCTGTTCAACGCATCTAGAGTACTCTCCAGGCCCTGCATCTGGAGATCGAGGGCGGCGACGGATGGGCCGGAGGGAGGGTTGCTCTGAGACGGGACTGGTGTGGTGGGTCGGCTGTCACGGTAGCCATCCGTGAGATCACGTCGCGGGAGATCGGCGATGCGAACCCGGCGAGAAGATTCCATGATTCGCAAGGATCGGCCGGTAATTTTACTGTAAACAAGATGTGGCGGGATGGGATTGTTGGGTTCTTGGGGGGCGGGATTTCAGACTGTAGGATTTCCAGTACAGAACCTAGAGTCTGATTCTGCAAAATCCCATCTTAATGAACCCCTTCCCGGACCTTTCTCCGATGTACACACTCCGACATTGACTTTCCCTCCCTCATTAGATGCCGTTTTCGGATGTCGTGCCTCTCGGTACCACCACACGTTGAACCACGGTATCGGGCCACTCAAATAGGCTAACAACGGTTGAGCTACTAACGCCTCCCGCACGGGTTCCCTCACATTTCACTGTCACTGCTGCGAGCTTGAACACTTCCGGTTTTGATGCTTTTGACAATTCATGTTTCCTATCCCCTCCGGAATGCCCTATCAAGACAAAAAACCCGATGCTGCTACAGGAGAGGGTAAAAGAAGAGGGGAGGAAAAAGGTTAGGAAAATAAAAGAAAAAAATGTGCCCCACGGGGTCAAAAGTACCTATTGGACACAGAAACTGATCAAAGTCTCCTCTGTGCCCGCTCCGTTTGCGTGTGTATATATGTGTGTGTGTGTGTTTTGCGTCAAAAAGAAAAGGGTATGGACGAGTCTCGAGACTCCGATGAGAATACAACTCACTTTCCCTCCCAACCCCTTCATTGATCCTACCCCTTATATACCAATTCTTCTCCTTCGGAAAGAAGAAAAAACTTTCCGTGTCCCTGGTGTCTGTCAAGGGGAAAAAAAAAGATTTGTCCCTGGTCTAGAGTACATCCAGCCCCAGCGCAGGAGACGCCCCTCGCTAATGGTGGCGCATGCTTTCTCCAGATCGTAATAGTAGCAGGTCGTAACGAGATCATGCAGATAAAACAAAGTCATTCATTACGCCCTCCGCCAGTGCCCAATGCCTGTCCGTCGCAACCCCTCGATCCTCGGCGAGAATCTTACAGGATCTTGCAATTCCTCTTCTTCTTCTTCTTAAGAGCGACGATGGGGATGCCTGCGCTGCTCCCGGGAGGACCGCCGGATGTTGACGAGGAAACGGCGACTTGAGCCTCCACGTTTTTCCGGTCGTTGGCCACGACGGTCAGGATGGCCTGCTCAAATATCTCGTCCACACCCGTCATCTCCTTGCTGCTGCACTCCGCGTACTGGGCGCCCATCTTGCGTGCAACAGCGCGGCCCTGTTCCTGAGTCACTGGAGTGAGGCCTTGCGTCTTGAGCATGTCGATGCACGTCTTCTTGAAGCGGAGGTCGGACTTGAGGCCCACGAGAACCAGAGGGGTATAGGGGCAGAAGTGGAGGACTTCGGGATACCACTGGCGACAAGAGAAATTAGCATTAGTGGCAAAGGGGGTCCGAAAAAAAGGAGGGGCTTGTTATCGGGGCCGTGATTGTGATTGGATTACCTTGTCCATGACGTTTTCTAGCGAGTTCGGGCAGTCAATCGCAAAACAGACGAATATCAGGTCGGTCTCGGGGTACGAGAGCGGTCGCAAACGGTCGTACTCCTCTTGGCCGGCCGTGTCCCACAGCGCGAGCTCTACGGTCTTACCGGACGGCGGGTGCGTCGGGTACGTGATGTAGTTTTCGAAGACAGTGGGGACGTATTTCTTTTGATTGTTAGAGTCAGCATTGTTTTGACTCTTCATTTCGCTTCCGGGGGAGTCGCAATTGACGCGCGATGCCTCGAGACCTTGGGACGAAAACAATGAAAATGAATCTCACCTCTGGGAAGTAACCTTGGCTGTAGCTGATGAGTAGACACGTCTTGCCGCATCCGCCGTCGCCGACGACGACAATCTTCTTAGAGTAGGCAGGACCCTCGGTGACGTGGGTTGCTGCGCTCTCGCGCCCTGTGGATGAGCTCATTGTGGTGCTGACGGTACCGTCGCTGCTTCTCAGACGCGTGTTGCGGCGGGATGTGGCCGGGCGTCCCAGGCCTTCGTCGTACTTTTCGCTGATGTTCTGGGGCGAGGAGTTGTGGTATGAGTTGCGGTACTGGTATGAGGACGCCATAGTGCGGCAGGCTCAAGACAGGCGAGTATGGTGTGTTTTTGGCGCGATGACGATGAGGGTCGTTTCGCTGCGCCGTCCCTCGCGCTTGTTTGCGAGATGAGGGGGAAGATGTGTTGATGAATGCCGGGGGGGGATGCCGGTAAGTGCGCTCGTATGGGGAGGGTAAATGGGGTTGTTGTTGTTTTTGTTGGTAGGTAGGTAGATGCTGGTGTTTGTTGTTTCGCGACGGGTCGATGGGGATGCTGGTGCTGATATTGGGCGCCTCTCCTCGACCAAGAGTAGCAAGTTCCTCGTTTCTTGCAAAACTACCGCTTTCAGTCGGATGCCGTTGGGATACGGTTTGGGGTTTGGGAGAGGCACGCGAGGCGGGTGAGAGACGTTGCGGCGGTTTTGAATAGAGGAATGTTGGAGAAGAGCTTGGTCTGGCTTGGGAGTGTGTATTGTATGGGGGTGGGTTTGTGTAGTGAGGGTGGATGGGCGGGTTGTGCTTTGTTCTTGAGGAGAAGGGACGGGAGCAAGGAAGACCAAGTGTAAACAAGTCGACGGGGCAACCAGCCACTTCTTGCTAGGGTGATGACGGCAGGCGCCAGAGTAGCAGGGGTAAGCCACAGCGACAACGCAAAACCGGGGCGCGCTAACGCGGATCAACTACACCCCTGGCGGCTGGCCTGGCTCTTCCCTTTCCCCCCTGCCGTCTGAAAACAGGAAGCTGAGGGTTTTTCCGGTGTCTAGCCCCTCGCTTCGGGACGCCGAGTGGGATGATGTGGTCCGAGCTCCACTTGCGCTTCCTTCAAAACCGGCGCGTGAATTTTTCGTTCTTGAATTCTTCGATCGAACGCGTCAACCTTCAATCGAAGGAGGGCTTTTCCATTCCGCCACAAGCAAGCTCCAGAAGCGAAAACAAAAAACACGCACAATATACTTTGTGATTGCGGTCCCTAGGTAACCGCCTAGGCGCAGAGACACGGATACAACGGTACTACGCAAGCAGGATTTCATTCCCTCAAGAGTTCGGATATCTGCCTCGGCTGCTCCCCACTCGCCACAATGGACCCCAACGGCGCGACCGAGAGCAAGTACGTGACTCTAGTCTCTAGTGATGGCTATGAGTTTGTCGTCTTGCGCGAGGCTGCCTTGATCAGCCCGGCCATCAAGGGAATGTTGGACACGAGGAACAACTTCCGCGAAGCCGCGCTGGGCCGTTGCGTCTTTGAGGAGATCAGGTAAGCTTTACGTTCACACCCGTTTTCACATTCACTGGCTGGTTGCTATGATGAACCAGAACTATTTCGCTGTGTTCTTACTGACAGACCGCCGCTGCAACGGCTGGTCTGCTTGATTGCCCAACTACACTTGATCTGAAACAAGCAACTTTTCTTCTTCCCATCCTCTCAGTCTCTCTATACCCAGCCACCCCTCCTCCCTCTCTTCTTTTTCCAAAAGTTCTGGAAGCATCTGACCGTTCACCCTCGGCAGTGGCGTCGTACTCGAAAAAGTATGCGAGTACTTCCAGTACTGGTACCGCTACCGGGAGCGAGAGGATGTCCCTGATATGGACATTCCAGTCGAGCTGTGTTTGGAACTGCTGGTCGCAGCCGACTACTTGGGTCTGGACAGTAAGACAACTCCCCAGCCTCCCTCTCTGCCCCAGAGTGACGGGGTTTGTCTCTGGCACGAGACATTTCTGACACGTTCTCCTCCCAGAGCAAAACACCGGCACCATATGATGACGATGAGTACATGATTCTTTGGCTTTATCGTTGTTACATGACGGAGTTCGGGTGTTTTGAGCATCATGGCCTGGAGGAATGGGCAAGATACCACTGCTCTTTATGACGAAATGCCACGCCCCAAGCAGGCATGATTCCTGCTCTTTTGTTTGTTTCTTCTCTCCCTTTGCCTAGGTGATTCCCTCCACCTTCAATTCACTCTCTCCCCCATCTTAGCATATGCGTTCCTCTCTTTCACTCATCCGTGGGTTGAACGTCTATTAAAGATGGAAGATTGACTCTATTCCACTCACTCTGCTCGACTCAACTTTCTACCATTGAGATCTACGCTTTTTCTGTTGGGATACATGCATGACTGTTAGAATATCTTGGTACATGAAGAGATACAATTCCAGCCTTTTTGGCCACACCTAAAATGCTCCCGTAGTGAACCTCGAATATGGATCCTACTGCTGTGACGACGTGTTTCCGGTGTGTGATGAGTTTACGCTTGCATTTCAACAATAGTAAACACGGGACCGGTCAGGCTCAGAAAAAGTCGGATCAAGGTCCATCCATCACCAACAGCCCACGTGTAAGATCAATGCCAACCTCTGCCTCGACCTCCGCCGCCCCTTCCCCTCCCCCGTCCCCGGCCGCCCCGTCCACCTCCCCTATGAAACCCTCTACCGCCGCCCCGGTGTCCCCTAAACTCCCCGGCCGGCGGGCCCCGGGCCCTCCTCTCCATCCTCTCCTCGTCGCCGGCATCCCAGAGGTTCTCGAGCCCCAGCATGGCGCAGAACGCCGCCGTCTGCGGGCTCGTGTACTCGAACGGCTGGTGCGGCACCGACTCGGGCTCGCCCTCGGTGTGCGGTGGCGCCGTGACCGCAAAGTCGAGCGGCACGTCCAGCCCGCCGTCTTTGTGGCCTGCGACGATGTTCTCCTCGACCCACCGGCGCTCCGCGTCGATAAGCGGCGCGTAGTGCTCCTCGCCCAGGTCCGGGATCGGCTGCGCCGACGGGTCGCCGATCGTCAGGGACGAGTGGAAGACGCGCGTGATGGCCAGCCACTCCGGGTCGTACTGTAAACGAAGGGGGCGCGTCGGCGACGGCTGGCTCGCGGGCGGGACGTTGTGCGGGCGGACCTCGAGGAGCTGGAGGAAGTGGCGGCGGGGCAGGCACTTATCGAGCGCGAGGAAGTTGACCTGCTTGTTTGTGATCGTCGGAGGTACGGGCTGGCCTGGCGTCCTCTTGGGCTGCGGCGGGGGACGCGTGAACGAGGCCGGGAGTTGAGCCCGGATCTCATCGGGGACGGAGGTCTTGGCGGTGGATTCTTCTTTGCTTGTTGTCTTTTCAGAAGTGGCAGTCTGGCCATTCTCGTTCTCGCCGTCGTCGTCGTCATCATCGTCGAGACCGATCTCGTCTGGGTTCGCAGATGCTGCCGGAGCGGGAGCATCCGTGACCTCCTCATCGCCGTCCAGGTCAATTTCGTCGGGGTTATCAGGCGCCACCACCGGTTCTCTTGCCGGAGGAACGGACGCTGCCGCCGCAGTCTGAGCCGGAGCAGCCTCGTTCATGGCCGTGGTAGCCGCCGCAGACTCGTCCTTGTAAATCTTCAACGCGGCGAACTTGCAGTGCAAATGCGCCGAGAACCAGTACGGCGGCCGCAGACGGTCGCATACATACTCGGCGGCGACGTTGCCCAGCGTGCCATCCTTGGACTCCCTTTCGAAGTCGGGCTTCATCCTCCACAGCGCCTTCTCGTCGCCCCACCTCTCGATGGCGCGCGGCCAGTCGTGGCTGATGCCGACGTCAACCTGCTCCCTCAGCAGCAGCAGCTTCCGCACATCCACCTCGCGGACGTGGTAGAAGCTCTTGATCTCGTCGGGCCCCATAGGCAGCCGCTCGTGGTGGGCCTTGCGGTAGTCGAAGCCCTTCCAGATGCCGCTCATGCCGGCGATGCGCAGCGGACCCAGGCGCAGCACGTTGGCGGCGCCGAGGTAGTAGATGTTGGGCGCAGCCCAGCCCCCGTAGAACAGCTCCCACATGTGGCTCGCCGCCTCGTGGTTGCCACCGGCGAAGACGGTCAGGTAGGGCGCCGTGCGGTGTCCGGCATAGTACTCCCAGAAGTCGCCCAGCTCACGGTACTTGGCGGGGACAGACATGACGGTAAGGTCGGCGGCGTTGCGTGCGGCCTGGAAGTCGCCGCCGATGATGAGCAGGTCGACGCCGTCCCAGCCGCGCGCCTCGCAGGAGGCCGCGACGGCGGCGTATATGGCGTTGAGTGTGCCATGGCCCTGGCAGAACGTTAGTAAATGAAATCAATATGAGTTCATTGGTGGGCGTCTTGAAGCTCACGCAGCCCTCGACAGCAATGCGAACACCGTTGGTCTCGAATGTTTGCGTCGCCATTTCGCCGGTGATTGCTATGGCCTGTTCTGTTGTTGTAAGGCGGAGGTTGAGTGAGGTTCCAATTGCGCCCGCGAAATTTTCAGGGCAGGATTGGGAGGCGTGTGAGATGCCGCCTGCGTGAGTATGTGAGCCACTAAAATGAACTTTACAAACACTTGACAGTATTTAAAAACAAACACAGAATTTGTGTTCGAATTTGCCATTAGTGTAAGACTCTTTTCATGGGGGTCTCAAAGTTCTTTGTTTTTAGATTCTGGGATTCTATCCATAGCCGGGTATATACTCAACAACGCGCTCCCTCATTCAAGCCATTACTCACCCTGGCGATGGCTAACAAATGTGAGAGAAGCCATTGAGTAGAGTTGTTATCCATCTTCCGACGCTACAATTGCTTATAAAACCCAAGAAGCTTCTTCGCACCGACTTCCCACATCACATCGTTCTGCAAGTGGTGTCCGGTCCCCGGCACCCAAGCAAGTCTCAACCCACTGCCCTTGTCGTCGTTGCCGCCCTCACCACTCAGGGGCTCGACATCGTTGACCTTTGCATCCAGCTTCTTACTTCCCACGAGCTCCGCGAATGCCGTCCGGTAAAGAGCAGCCAGTTTCGACATAACGTCGTGTGTCATCATCTTGTCTTGAGTGCCGGCCATAACCATGATGCGCTCACTGCTGCCCCAACCGCTAATCGATTCGGCGATGCTGGCAGCCGTGGTAAAGGGCCTCATCATACTGATGGGCCAAAGGAAGGATTCGTAACGGTTCACGTGCTTCTGGAATTTGAGGACGGCAGAGTCCGGCATCTGGTCGCCAAAGAAAGCTTGCTTGACCAAGAAGGGGTTGGAGAGAGGTGAGTTGGGATGCCGGCCGTGGAATAACATTCGAATAGCGAACCACGGGTCAAACATGACCCAATTGGCATAGACTCCATAACTAGAGAAGGTTAGTTAGGACGGAATCCAGCCTCGCTCATCTGCGTGATCCTTTCGATCCGAATCCCGGCACGGCTCCAAGCAGCGCAAGGCCTCTCACATGGGCTTACTTTGCAGAGAGAATGCCCTGTGCCAACCCGCCACCGCTCGAGTGCCCCACGAGCAAGACTTCGCTCCCCTGGCGCTCCTGAACCCATTTGATAGCCGCAATCGCATCGTCGGCCAGGTTCTGCCTAGTGGTCAAGTACACCATCCCCATGTACGACGGGTGCCAGCTGTTGCCATGTCCTCTCAGAGAGACAGCGTAACAAGGGATGCCGTGCTCGGCAAAGTACTGCATGTACTCCGTCCACACCCACGCGCTTCCCATGCCGCCATGGACGAAGAAGATGGGCGGTTTTGTCGTCGTCGGGTCGGCGCCCTGGTTGGACAGTACTTCAATCTGACCCGACGGCGTCTCTACCCAGTGTCGGGTGAGGCCCTCCGGGGCGGCGGGTGGTTCACCAGTGGGCGCCGTCCAGTAGAGCCACTGGTAAGTCAGCTTGAAGTCGAACAAGCCCATGTCTAAGGCTTCAATTCTATCAATCGATGTAAGACGCGAAAATGTGAGTCAAGACGTTGTGTGTTGCCCGTGAGAATTGTTCGAGCGTGTCAATGGTGGCGCACTTGCGGCCGGGGAGCTTCGCACCCTTTTAACAAGGAAAAGGTCCCGAAAGCCGGGCATTTGAGACAGTAACACATGTTACGTGTTAAGCCACAAGCTGGAAAGAGAGGCATCGTGGAGGCAATGCGGTGTGTTTCTCCCGAGACGTTTTCGAGTGTAAAGACTCATCGCGGGACTTTCAGGGACAGCACCGGCGGCGCCCCCCCCGTCGTCGCTAATTGGACAATCGCGGCACTTGTGGCTGACAAGGTTGCCCCACAGAGCTTGCTAGCCAGACGAGCTGAGGCGTGAGCTATTGTTAGTGGACGAAGGCGACGCAGAAAGACGAAAAGACGAGGGTGTCGGCGATATTTCGCTACTCATGACCTCCACGGCGGTTATGCTGTCCGTTTTCGCAGAGCCGGAGACCAACACCACCAGGTAACGTAGCGAGCGCATGTCGAGCACAGCTGAGTGCGCCATGATGATGTGTGGTCTGTAGGGTAGCGCTTTGGCTACGACGTATCTCGAATGTTTGTAAACAGGAAGCAGCCAAGAAGATGCCGGTCGAGGAAATCGGCAGTAAACCCTCAAGGTCACCTTGCCTGCCTACCTAATTGGTACCTTACTAAGGTAAGGTAGGCAATTCGGTAGGTAGGTAGGTACCTAGGCAGTAGGCAAAGCTCCCAGTGCCCCCCCGGACTTGGGCTACGTCGCCCAGCGCTGTGTTCGTACCTTGCAGTGGATCCCGATGATTTTCCGACAGCCTCACACCCACTGTAGCCAGCCTCCAGGGATAGTGCCACTGTGCACTGTGCCCGCCTAAAAATTGTCAAAGTCGTTCCGGGACCCAGTAGAAACCCAAAGGAGAAGAGAGCCTCGCGATCGCAGCCTCGAACCGCGCAAACTCCATCTTCCTCCCCAATCCACACCACACATTACATGGGCTGTTTCTCTCCCTCGAATCGCCCACCATGAGCGTATGTTTCATCTCTCTCGAGTTCCCCATTCCTCGTTCATCCCGATAGAAGCTGACGATTAACGCGCTCCCGCAGTTCGTGCCCATTAACCCGCGGCCTATGCTGCAAGACCTGTACGTTTCCTCTCCTCGCGTCAGGGCATCACCACCCCGAACCGAAACTCCCTCTCCCTCCCCACCTCCATCGCGGCGGACCTACGTACACGCTTGTTAACCACCTCTCCCCTTCCCAGCGTCAACCAGGACATCGTCGTCAGACTCAAGTGGGGCGAGACCGAGTACAAGGGCAAGCTGGTCAGCATCGACAGCTACATGAACATCCAACTCAGCGGCGCCGAGGAGTACATCGACCAGAAGCTGACGGGAGCTCTCGGCCAAGTCCTGATCCGGTACGGCGACATCCAGACATCCCCCAATCGCGTTTGCTTCTTTGCCAAACTGTAACAGCTAGCTGACGCGCTACAGGTGCAACAACGTCCTCTGGATCCGCAGCGCGAAACAGGGCGAGAACGACGTCAAGATGGAGGGTTGAGCCGCTACGGCCGAACGAACGAGCGGAAGCATCAACGCAGCCTGGATCTCACCCGCAGACAGACACACGCGCACAACCACCCACCCCATCCACACACACACATACATACCCACTTGTACTATGGTGATCAGGAGAACGGGAAGAGGGCCGAGAGAAGGATACGATTTTCACGATGACATCTTGGAGAGGGGGGGAGCATGGACAACAAACCAACAAGTATACACAAAGCAAAAGGACCGCATAGAAAAAAGAGCCCGGCGACGATGGATTCGCAGTTCCAGTTCCAGGTTGAAATACCCATCCACCCAAAACGCATCCCCAGGTCGCGCTGCGGCCGGCAGCAAGGAAAATCACACGTGTCTCCCCTTCTGCGGCAAAACCATAGAGAGAGAGAGAAGAAAAAAAATAAGGCGCAGCATGTTGGGCGCTCTTCAGTGTCACCCCATCACTATTTTTCTCCTTCCTTTGACCTATGCTTCTTACATGAGACAAGCAACCTTGCGACTGCTGCAGAGATCCGATGACGCCACCTTGATGCGCTGTGTTTCGCTCACCCACGCGTATGCCTCGATGAGCCACTCGTACCACACGCGCGAATCGTCCGTCTGTCGCCACATAGTGACCTCCAGCTCCGTGTCGGCAGGGTAGTAGATAGGTTGCTGTAAAATGTCCAAAATTAGCCAACTCATACACACCATGCGTGTTTCACGAGTCACCAACTAGAACACGGACGAGAGGTGGCTTACCTTGATGGGGAAGAAGATGGGGAACCACGAGATCATGTCCTTGCTCTTGCGGTCGATCAACTCGGGGTGCGTGCTGATTTCCACCTTCTCCTTGCCGCCCGTCTGCGGGGCGTAGAGGACCGACTCGAAGTAGCCGGCCAGGCCGTGGATGACGCCGCGCGTGCGGCAGACGAATGTGAGGTGACAGAAGCGCGAGTTATGGTCGTTGGCGCCGACGGCGCCGCCCATGCTTCCGCCGCCACCGCCCATGACGCCGCCCGCGCGCCTCGTCTCGATCTGCCTCAGCGTCGCCTCGGGCACCGGGTGGGAGAACTCCCACGCCTGCTGGAAGCGCGGGTGGTCCGGCACGCGGACGGCGGCGAAGTCGAGCGCGAAGAGGCGTACGACCCAGGGCGTGTCGAAGGCATTGGGCTCCGTCGGCACCCTGGTGAGGAGGTCGGCGTGGATGCGCGGCGTCGCGATGGGGCTCATGTGTGCCGTGTACGACTCAGGGATCGAGATGCCGCCGGGCGCCAGCACGTGCTGAACGCCGTCCAGGCACTCGGGGGAGAGCTCGTTGTCGGCGAAGGAGCCGAGAAGCTCCGACACCAAGATATCGACCTTGCCGTAGACGGGGTTTTCATCAGGCGTGCCCGAGACGAGGGGGCCCTTCCACGAGCGCATGTCCGTCTTGACTACCGTGACCTTGCCGCCCCAGATCATCTCGTTTTGTCTCAGGAGGTAGACGTAGGCGTTGGGGTTTTTCTCCACGGCCCAGACCTGGACGGGGACGCCCGTCGCCTCGCTGGCCTTGAGCGCTCTTGTCACGAGGGGGCCACGGCCAGAGCCGACGACGGCGATGACGACGGCGCCGTTCGCCGACGACGTGGCCCTGCCCAGCTGGTGCCACTCGGCCAGCGCCTCCGTGCAAGCGGCTTCGTACTGGTTGTACTTTACCGGGTCGCCCTCGAAGACCTCGTACGTCGCCGACTCGAGGTTGTCCGACAGGGGCTGCAGGGGCGACTGGAGCCAGTCCTGGAAGCTGGTGAGCGTGGTCTGCTCCAGGTACGACAGCGGGCGCTGCTGCATCTCGAGCCACTTGAGGTAGACGACATAAGTGCGGAAAGACCTGAGGGAGTCGGTCGTCAGCTGGGCGGACGAGTCGCCCAGGGGAGGGAAGTCCGCAGCCGTGGGGACCTGGTTTGCCAAGCTGACGGCCTGGAGCTGAGCCTCGGCCGTCAGGGAGGCGGGGTCCGGACCAACGTCGCTGAGCAGCAGCCAGGGGGCATTCTTCAGGCGCATGTAGCTGAAGATCATGTCCTGGTGGGCTCTGGCGAGGGCAGGGTGACCAGCCTTGTTCTTCTGGAAGGCGTTTCCACTGACGGACAGGAAGTGCAGGGGCTCGGCGAACCACTTGTCCTGGAGCGCCTTCTCGGGCAGAGCTCTTGGGATTCGGATGGCTGTTGGAGTCAGTATCGGCGTTTAAGGAGTGGCATGGAGAGAGGGGTGGAGAGAGAGAGAGAGAGAGAGAGAGAAGGGAGATTTTACCAACAAAGAGACGCATGTTGTATTCGCAAATGGTGCGGACCGAGTGCCAAGAGTCCCAGGCGCTGTAAATGTCAATCTCCCTGCTCCCCTCGGGGTGAGGCTCCTCAGACAAGGTCGACAAGAGCTCGATCGTCTCTTCGAGGCCGGGCTCGCGGTACATGGGAACGTGGATGATGAAGTTGAGGCGCGAAGCAATGTTCATGGCCTCCAGCACCGCGCGGCCGTACTGGGCGATGCCCTGGTTTCCGCCATTCCTGGAGGCGTCTCTCCTCGGGCCAGGGACGATGATGCTCCGGACTCCGCAGAAGTTGGCATAGGCAATCTCGAGGTTGAGAACCTGCCTCGAGACACTGGCGATGACGGGGTCGGTCGAGGCCAGGTCAATCCAGGGGCTGGCGTAGGCGATGTAAGTGGTGACTGCGTGACTGGGGAAGAGAGAGGTGTCCTTGGGGGTCAGAGGAGGGACAACAGCATCCGCCAAAGAGACGGCATTCTGCTTCGCCTTTGCGAGGTGCTGGGAGACGAGGTCCTTCACACGCGCATGGAAGTGCTTGTTGGTGATGGGCGCTGTCACGAAGTTGACCTGATGGTGGGGGTTGGTTGTTCAGTGAGAGGAGGGGGGGTAATTCGGGAGCGCACGACCTCACTTACACCGGCATTCAGAAGCTGGCCGTACTGGAGGTCGTCCAGGGGCTGGTCCCTGTCGGAGTCGTGCTGGCCGATGCTGAAAACAGGCCTGATCTGGTTGAAGGTACTGCCGTCCATGATGGTGGACTTGGACTCGATGCGCGCCGTCTGGTGCGAGAAAGGTGGGATTGGGTTTGTGAGCGGCGGTGGTTGTCGTCAATGCTTGGCACACAAATCACAACGAGGGGGGATGGTCGTTGTGTAAAAAGCAGCAGCTCAGAAGCCCGGTGCTTTCAGCAACAAGGCAAGGCAGGGCCGGGGGGGGGGAGGGATATGAGAGACGGGACGAGGACGTGGTCAACAATTCATGCTTGAACGGTTGGCCTGTCTGTGTCTTGGGGGAATCTCGAAGATTTCAAAGATTGTATTTTCGAAACGAGAGACCAAAAAAAACAACAAAAAAACGTCCACTTCTCTCACTTAAGCGCGGGATGGATGTTGTGCGATCTGAGAAGTCAGACTGTTGGCTCCCACTGCAAAAGGCAAAAATGCACCGGGTTTTGTGAGTTGCGACGCCGTGTCATTGGCTGCATCCCCATCGTATAGTGGGCTCAGCGAGCCACTGGACCCTGGAAGAGAAAGAGAGATGAGCGAGGGGGGAAAACAGTGCCCGCTGTCACTGAAGAGTAAGTACACTGCAGCCACTGACTGGTGCGCTGTTGGTGTTGTTGGTTGCGAGCATGAGCATCGTGGCCGCCTGTTGTCTCTCACGGAGTTGTGTTGAGCCTCGATTGAGTCTTTGCAGTGTAATCCAACAGCTTTTTACCAGTCTCTATATGGTTTGAAGAGTTGTCAAGGGTTCATCCAGTCCCCCCCCCCTTCAGTTTCAATCTTCAAAGACATTTGCGAAGTCTCTCTGACAGTGCGATGGCGTCCTTGTACAGTAAGGCAGTACGTATCCTGCATGTCCGCTATGCCTTATCTTATCATCCCACCATCCCATTGGTCCGTGCTGAACCCGCCCAAATTTTTCCCGCGCGACATCAAAAAGTTTCCCAGCAGCCTTGCCTCGCTTCGCTTGAAATCGAGTCGCCTCCCGAGATTTGCTGTTGTTCGTCGTCGTCGTTGCTGTCGAATCCCCGGGCCAAGTTGCAACAACTTCAGCCAAACTTCCCTCGTCTATATCTCCCGTTTCCCATTACTCATCCTCCTTTCACTTTTGCGACGAATAGAACCACCTCCCCCCCCCCCCCCCTCACCACAC
>PUHP01000516.1:4187-25378 GCA_006783085.1 Colletotrichum shisoi
GGGGGGGGGGGGGGGGGGGGGGGGGGGGGGGGGGGGGGGGGGGGGGGGGGGTTAGCGATGCTTGGGGAGGAAGTAGAGGGGGTCGAACGTGGTCGTAACGGATGAAATGACAGGGATGTGAGTTGGGGATGGCACAGAGGATTGATTAGATGTACGTAGATGTAGTTTTCCAAAGTGTGATGTGTGAAGTAAGTAAGTGATGAGTTCAAAATAGGGCATGAGATACAAACTGCGATGAGCGAAATCTCAGTGAGCAAGTGAGTGAGTGAGAATGCAGTGTGACAGTGACACGGCGGGTTGTCGCGGTGGAACGTGCACCTCCGGGCCGTGCGGAGAAGCGGACCCCCCTGAACGCCTTATCTAATCCACCCGGGCCCCACCGCGGCAAAACAGCACGACCAGGGGAGGAGGGAATGGGGGGGGAATGCAGCTCAATGTTGCAGGAGGGTTTCGGTCTAACCCCTTACGGACATCCCTTCCCTCGGTCGGATTGGAAACGTCCCAAAAGTTGACACCTCTTCGGAAACTTCCAAAACATCGCCGCTGCTTGGAGCCTCAGCCCTCACTTAAACCGCCCGCCCCTCGGAGCTCCGTCGCGAACTCAACACGTCGTTACCTTACTCCGACGGCATCCCGCGCCGCCGCAAGCCTCCGAACGTACGGCTTCGCGATAGAAACAGCATGAGTTCATGAGATTAGGGGGTTCCCATTAGCGCGCCCACGCCCACGCCCACGCTGTTCCCCCGTCCCCGTCGCCTCCCGCCATGGCCGCCCTCATCGGCCTCCCTTTGCTGAGAGGCCAGGTCCGCCGACTCTGGATCGCCTCCCTCCACCTCCTGCTCGCGGCCTCGGCGTGCGCCTACCTGCCGCTCTCCGACGCCGCGCTGCGCAACGTCACAGTCTCCGAGGCCGACTTCGACATCCACGCCGGCCCGCTCCTTTCCCCCCTCCTCATCCCCCGGGTGCCCGGCACCGACGGCCAGCTCCAGACGCAGCGCCACTTTGTCGACTTCTTCACCAAGTCGCTGCCGAAATGGACCGTGCAGTGGCAGAACTCAACCGACAAGACGCCCGCCACGGGCGACGCCGACGTGCCCTTCCAGAACCTCATCTTGAGGCGCGAGCCGCCCTGGACGAAGCCCGGCCAGGCCAACTATCTCACCCTCGTCGCCCACTACGACAGCAAGTACGAGCCCGCGGGCTTCATCGGCGCCACCGACAGTGCCGCGCCGTGCGCGATGCTCATGCACGTCGCCAAGGCCCTCGACCCGTACCTGACCCAGATGTACGATGAGATGGTCGCCCTCGGTGAGCAGGGCGGCACCGTTCCCATGGACATGGGCCTCCAGATCCTCTTCCTCGACGGCGAAGAGGCCTTCAAGTCATGGACCGACACGGACTCGCTGTACGGCGCGAGGTAAGTCGAATCGCGCGCTGCTGTGGTCACAAACCAAGATGATGTGATGCCGTCTCACTGACACTCGTGCAAGGTCTCTGTCGAATGAGTGGGAGCACACCTTCAACCCGGCCATGTCGCACTACAAGACGCCGCTCGAGCAGATCAGCGCCTTCGTGCTGCTCGACCTGCTCGGCTCCGCGGAGCCCCGGATCCCGTCCTACTTCCAGTCCACCCACTGGGCCTACCGGGCCATGGCCAAGGTCGAGCGGCGCATGCGCGAGCTCGGCGTGCTCGAGACCAAGCCCAAGAACCCGTTCCTCTACGACGCCGAGAAGAACCCGCAGATGTTCGGCCGCAGCGGCATCGGCGACGACCACGTGCCCTTCATGATGAAGGGCGTCAACGTCCTGCACATCATCCCCTCGCCCTTCCCCGCCGTGTGGCACCGCATGGAGGACGACGGCGAGCACCTCGACATGCCCACGGTGCGGGACTGGACGAGGATCGTGACGGCCTTCACCATGGAGTGGCTCGATGCGAATGAGCTGGAGTTACGGAAGAGAAGGAGTGAGAATAAAATGTAGTAGTAGTAGCGTTCATACATTGGAAACCCATCCAACATGTTGCATACACCCAAACGTCCCGTTTTCCCTCGTCTGTTGGTCGTGGGCCAGTGAGTACTGAGTAAAGCGTTTATTGCAAACCTGTCTATAGAAAGCTGTGCGTTACGGTGGTCCTTGTGTCTTCCCTTTTGCCTCGTCCTGTCACCTTCTCAGTCCCCAAAAAAACTTGCAACTTTCGATAGACCTTCCTTGAATGAAATTGACGGGTTCAGTCGTGTCTGCTCCTCTTGCGAGACGGCTCGCCCTCCTCGATTCCGGCCGGCACCCCTCTCTCGATACCCGTTTTCTTGGCCTGCTGCTGGAAGTAGGTCGAGTAAGATCCCAGGGCGGGCAGGGCGACCGAGTCCAGAAGGTTCTGTATCTTCATCCGAATGCCGGGCAGAGGATCGCAGAACGAGTGAAGGAGCATGCGGTCGAAGCCTGTCTGGTCAACCGAGGAGGCGAGATCCCTGGCGCTTCCAAGGTACTGGGAGGTATCTATCTCCCCGTAACCTTCTCCTTGGAAACCGAGTGTCTTGGTGTAGCGCACCAGAGCTCCGGCGGTTATGGAGTCGCAATCGATGGTTTTCGTCATGTAGCAAAACATGGACGGGCGAGTCGGCGCCCTACATCCATTACCATCCAGGTTCGACTCGACGGCCTCGTTGAACAGGGAGGCGATACTATGAATGAGATTGCTTCGAACCTGAGCTACGTGATCTGTGGACCAGTTGTTAGTGGAGAATCTCGAAGGCCTAGAGGGAGATGGTGGAAATACCTAGAACCCCGGGGCCTTCCAGAAACGAATCCCTTGGCAGAGGGTCTCCATTGCTGTCGAGCAGCTGGCCGTACTCATCCACTCTGGACTCAAGAACAAGGGAACGGATGAGCTTGTGGCAGAGCTCCTTGTGGCCAAGCTCCCAAGCAATCCACAGAACAGACTCGTTTCCCACGCAGGTGGTGATCTTTTTGTAAGGTCTGAACCAGGTGAGGGCCAAGGGGTGCAGGACGTGGGTCATGTCGTACTTGTTCGTCAAGATGAGCAGGTCATGCAGATCTCGGGCGCGCAACATTTCTGGGAGCGACACGAAGTGGCCGTGGATGATATCCATGAGGAGAGAGAAGGAGTAAGGGCTGTCCTCCGGAAGCTCCACAGTCCACGACGACGACTCCTCTGAAACCTCTTTAGGGCAGGACTCTGCAAAGCCACTGAACAGCATGGCTGAGAAGACGGTGGAAGATCGAGCTAGGGTTCTGGAGCACACGACAAAGGTATACTTTCCGCCCATGTCCTCTTTATTGCCGACCTTGAGGGTTAAGTCGCCTCTGGGGTCGAAGAAAAACGGTTCGGTCTCCAAAAAGAGATCCATGGCTGTTGTGGAATGGTGTGTGACTGTCTTTTTTTGAAGAAATGCTTGGCTAGGCGTTTGGTTGTTGGAATTGGAAGCTATGTCGGTTTCTTTGAAGTGCGGCGCAGAACACAGCAATATTGTAATTTGAAGCAAAGCGATGTCTGGTAAAGAGATGCATTAGGGAAGATATATCAGCAAGTGAAATGAGCGAATGGCTTACTGAGCAGGATAAAAGTTGAAGAACAAAACTCAAGGGATGACTAGACCACCAGTCTTCTTGAAGAATGAAAATCGGTTGGACAAAATGCTGCAAAAAGAAAAACTTGA
This sequence comes from Colletotrichum shisoi, assembly GCA_006783085.1. Taxonomy (NCBI): domain Eukaryota; kingdom Fungi; phylum Ascomycota; class Sordariomycetes; order Glomerellales; family Glomerellaceae; genus Colletotrichum; species Colletotrichum shisoi. The sequence continues at coordinate 7,868 of PUHP01000516.1, forward strand.
AGCTTAGAAGTGTGGTAAGGCTTGTGAGCGTATGGAACTGTGAGTGTGGGTGGAAGAGTGAGGGAGGGAGGGAGAGGGAGAGTGAGTGAGGAAGAGGGTTAAAAAGAAAGTCCTCAAGCCAAAAGTACAATGAGAGAAGGAGAAAGTACATAAAGACACCTGCAGGCAAGGGCTGACTGAGCCTGGCTAGCTTGAGGTAGATAGGGAAGGAAGGAACGAAGGAAAGAAGGAGCTGTCTGCCTCTTGGTGCTTCCTTCCCTAAAAGTCGGGTTCAGGAAGACTTTGCTTGTCCTCCAACTGACTGAAAATACCACAACCTAGAATGATAAGTGTCTAATAAAAAGAAAAGAAACTGGGAATCTTGAAAGGCAACGATTACAGTCTTTTTTGTGGTAATGAATAAAGGAAAAGAAACCCCAAGGTGCAGACAGGCAACTCTTAGTCTTAGAGCCTCTTGTGGCAACAAGCAGTAGCATATATATACTCCGCAAGTTCATCCTTGACATTCTTTTTAATTGCCCTTCAAAGTATTGCTCTTGCTACCATCATTGAATTATATATTTCTAAATCATAATCATCAAACTCAAACCAAGAAATGAGTGACCTAATAGGTACTTCTCCAGGCAGCCACTCTCCTTCTCAACGCGGCCTTAGTTACGAGCTTCTCGCCAGTGCCCTCTTTTCCATGAGCAACCTCCTCTCCTCTGCCGAATACAAACCATCTCCCGTCTTCTCACCCAGACGGTCCCTCAATATGTGGTTTTCCTCTAACCAGTCCGTGAATCCTGCCTTGTCCGCGTCGACCAAGCCCATGCTCACCCTATTCCTCGCGACCTGCCCCACCGTGTAGAGACCGACCTCATCCATTTTCTCGCAGGGCCCCTTCTCCGCGTGGAGGAAGTCTGGGAACAGCGCTTCAATGTCACTCGGGGACGCGGCGGGGCCGAATATTGCTGCCTCGGCCAACAAATGTCTGGAGTCATTCCAAGAATGCCTCAACAAGCTTCCGCTGTCCATGCCCGGGAGCTGTCCATGGCGGAGGATCAAGTTGCAAGGTTCTCTACCTGGGCGACAGCCATGGGAGTATTCGCCCCTGAGCGAGCATCTATGGACCATCGCCTCCGCTATGCGCCCGACGTTCGGGACGTCGTCGATGGCCTGCTCGAATCTCTAAGTTACCGCGTCCGAGCATGTGAGTCTCATTCTTCTCCTTCGACCAGACTAAGGGACAAGCTCAGACTATGAGCACATAGGTTCGGCAACACTTGGCTCGGTGGCGGAAAACACGCAATCCGAGTTCTTGAGTGCCCAAAGTGAAGGATTGAAACAATCTTTCGCGCACATTGGGGCCGAGATCAGTCACCTGAACAAGATTTCCAACACCATTCGGAAAGCGAGCAAAGAAACCCATGTTCAGAAAGCGACCGACTTTCGGATCGAGGATGAAGACGGCAACGACGTAGAACCCCTACTCAGGCGTGTTTTTGAGCACAATGTCAGCGACTGCTTCCCCGACGTCAGCCTCAATATCCGACGCCGTCTTGTCGATTCAATGATCTTACGCCGAGAACTTGTCCTGTACCAAAGACATCGCCACGGGACTTCTGTTATTCGGCCCCAGAAGACTGTCACGTAACAAAACGACGCCGTTAGTTACGTAGGCAGCAACTAACGCCTTATATCTCGTGACACACCCCCCAGTTTTACACTATAGTGTAGAACTAACTAACTAACGCTTTAAACCTTCTAATTAGGTACGTGTCGCCGAAGTCTAGGTAGTTAGGGCTACGGACCACAAGTGTTGAAAATATCTAGGAGCGTTATAGGAATTAAACCTATAGTGCTTAAGAATTAGAAGCTTAAATTACTACCTGGACTATTGTGGTATAATAGCAGTAGGACTAGGCTTATAACTGTTACGTAACAAAACGACGCCGTTAGTTACGTGGGTAGCAACTAACGCCTTATATCTCGTGACAAAGACTGTTCCCAAGGCTTTTGTTGAACTGCCGTCTGTTCAGACAAGCCTCCTAGCTAACGGTACAGCGGAACCAGGTAACAAGGCACCTGTCAAAACCCCAGAGTTCGCATATGCGGCTTCCCAGGTTCAAAGCGCCACAACTTTGAACCCTCAAAACTTTGCAGAGGCCTCTTCTAGCTTATCCGTGGTCTCCGAGAGCAAAACAGTTGCGTCGAGCAACCACGAAGCTCTGGTTTTCTCTCCAGCACCTGATCTCGCTGCGAAACAGAAGTTCGAACAGCTGGGGAGCCGACGAGAAGCCGACCACAAGCAAAGCGTCGAGGCAAGCGGAATGTCGGTTGACGATAAGGCAAACAATGAGATTTCAGACAATTACGGCCGCAACACCATAGGCGAAGTCACCTGTCCTTACTGCCTTTACGCTCTCCCAGCTAAAGTCGTGTTTGACGAGAAGAAATGGAGGTAAGTGGCCACCTTCCTCTCGATGGGGAAGCGCCCCCTTTAGATTTTGTCCCCTAAGTAGCAACCTAGAAACCACGTAAGGAACGAATTGAAGCCATACGTTTGCCTTTTCGAAGACTGCGACCAATCTGATATTCTCTTCGCTCACAGCGATGAGTGGCGAAGCCACATGGACCAACACACGTCCATCCATTATGCTGTGATAGGTGACGGGACTGAGCGGAGGCTTGCGGAACGGAACGTGATGGTGGGCTTCAAGGCTCAGCAGGGAAAGTTGAGGCAATGACATAAAACAGCTGCTTTTCCCTCGGATACAGAGCGAAAATAAGCAAGAAGACATAACAAACCAATATGGCCCTCAGAAGAACCTGTCAACAGCTATGGCCCATCCGTCTCACCCCAAACGCCATCATCGCGAGCAGAAACACCACAAAGCCCGCAGCACTCCCTAGAACACTGCTAATAGCGGCAACACTCCTACCGAGAACCCGACTTAGAACGCAATGCCAGCAATCAAATTTCTCCTCATCTCGACGTCGGATTCGCCTATACTCAAGCCGTTCTCCCGAGCCGCCAGCGGCACCCGTGACACCGAAATGGACCCCGCCCAGCGACCCCGCATCCCGGCCGATCGTCATTCTCGGCGCTGGTGTTCTCGGCCCCCGGCTCGCTGTCATGTGGGCCTCCACGGGCCGACCCGTGGTCCTCAACGACGTCGACTCTCGTGCGCTGGCCTCGGCCATCGTCTACATCGGCGACGCCCTCACCATCGTTTGCGCCGTGCGCGAGACCCGCCCGGGCCGGGTCACGACCAGTACCGTCCTGGGGGAGTCGTGCGGTACGGACCCGTGGAAGGTCATCGAGGCGCTCCCCGAGGACCCCGAGATCAAGCGCGAGATGCTCGTCAAGGCCGACGCCCTCGTGCCAGAAGACTGCGTCCTGGCCTCCAATAGCTCGACGTGGCCCATAACGGCGCTGCGGAACCTCATCACGCGCCCGGAGCGCCTGCTCAACACGCGCTACCACCTCCCGCCGCGCAATACGTACGTCGAGCTCATGACCTGCGGCGCGACGGACCGGGATCTCATATCATACCGTTCCGAAAGGCGCAGATGCGCGGCGTGGGCTTCAACCCGCTGGCTCTACCGCACGAGTCAGTCGGCTTCGTCTTCAACCGGATCTAGTCGCCTCGCAGATGTTGAGCTAATCTACGCTTACGCTTACTGGCTTGTGTCGATGAGGGGGCACTATCATGTCATTTGGATACTCTAGCTGTTTGATATCATGTTCAAGTTTTCTCAGCTTGTAAAAAATAGATTTTCTGCATTTTCAAGACATGTTTTGTCGAATGTGCGCCTCTGGATTACAGAGCTACGTTTTCTTTTTTAGAGATGTATGACAACAAAGTTTGCTCTACAGACGGAAAGTTAGGCATCATTCTCGTTAGCCCACAGAGTCAAACTGTTAAGCAGACAAATCCCAGCCACCACACAACCTCTCTTTCTCAGCCGCAGTGCTTCCACAGGTCGACCACGGTCAAGGTGCTCCTGGACAGTAAGCAACAGATTTATCTGCTGCTGCATCTTGCCGTCCCGAATCCAACCAGCCGGGTTCTTAGACGTTTTCTTGTTGCAAAACCATCAAGAACTGGCCTTCAGCTATGCAAAAAGCCATGAGATAGCTGCATATCGTCCTCTCGACCATGATATCGGAAGCAGTAAACTGCTCCAAGATGTTGCTGCGACATTCCTACAAGTGGCAGGAGTCGCCCGGCTTAACGACAGCAACGGGGACAGCAAGGTATTCTACAGTCACCTAGCCTTCAACTGTGCCAGAATACAGGAGTTTGTGAAGGGCGCGCCGTGTCTAGATGCTGGCCTAGTCTCTCAAACTCTCGCTCATCTCGGTTCGTTGATACTAATGACTAGCGTTCCGGAGTTGCCAGCCTACTTCAAAGCAGAAGCGCGCCCCAGGGCGCTCAATTTCCACTGGAGAGAGGTGCAGAGCCTAGGGAACAATGCGAAGATCGTCGAGTTTGTCGGCCGGTGGTTGGGACCCGTGGCACTCAGCCGGGACCATGATCTCTTAGATAGGGCTTTGGAGAGTTGCGTGGATAAAATCAGCAAGCAACAGCCCACACAGTCTCAAAACAAAGCCGTCAAGACTCCAACATCAGGCATTAACAAGCCATCATTCGCAGTCCAGAAAGCTGCTCAGTCGGTTTTCAACGCTTTACTGAGTTGCAAAGAATGCGCCTGCTCTTGTCCACACCATTTTAGGGCAAAGCTAGAACTAGGAACATACAGAAAGCCGACAAAGCCCGCGCAACGGAGCCAGAGATACCAGATCAAGAACACAACAGCAGAGGGGCTGGACTTCAAGATGTTTCTTTCCATGGAGCGTAACTGGAACGAGGTTCAGATCCACACCCTCAGGGAGGCACAAGTTGGCTTCCACCTTCCAGACAACACAGCAGCACCCCATGGGAAAACAGTGCCCGCCGTACGCCAGAGCATCAAAACGCTGTGCGCGCCAATGATAATGACACAATCGAAGCCTCTGCAGCGACTCAAGCTGAAACTCGCCAGCAATCAACTATTCAAGATAGGATTTAAGAAGACCAATTTCCGTATTAACAAGTCTACAGATGCAATCTCTCTTACTAGGTGCTTAGAGGAGCATCACGAATGGTTCACAGAGAAGACAAAGCAAGTACTCTCTCTCATTGTCGCTTATACCGTCTTTCATCTTGACGATACCTCATGGCTTCCGCCAGGCTGGAGATCAGCAAACATCAAATTTCTTCCAGACGACGTCACACAAGGTTCCATTGGACCATTGCAACCATTCATCGAAACGCAGTTGAGTAGCAGAGAAGACACCGGAGATGAATCATGCGATCCTTTCGCCGGCGAAGACTTGGACTCGGACCATCATTTCCTGGCACTGATCTCCTTGGCTGTGATTTTGAATTTTTGATGGAAGTGTACTTTGTCAAGCCGTTCGAAAGCCTCGCGAAGATGCACCTCATCCAGCTCATCGAAAACGCCGATGGCTCTATCTCTCTAATAGACGTGGACCAGGTGTTCAATGGCGTTGAAGACGAAGACGAAGGTGGAGACTGGCGCTCGTTCGGAGACAACCAGAAGCGAAGAACAAAAAGAGAGGACGGGGCTGGAGGGCGCAGATCCCCGAAGACTGTCTCTACCTCTTGGCGGCCATCGATAACTGCCTAGACAGCGAACAATGGGAGGACGAAGAGGGACAGCCCCTGGACCATCAGAAGCTGAGGTCGCGGATGTACCAGAACGTCGTTCGGCCACTCGAGCTCCATCTAACCCACGGCTTCAGCAACATACCTTTGGACGGCGTCGACGAACATGCCAGAGAAATCAACTTTGCGCAATGGGGGCGCGTGGTACCAAGTAGAGAGACAGAAGACCTGGTCGCTTCGCGTCTCTCGACCGCGATTACGCCTGATCGGACACAGTCGCCTGCAAGTTTTTTCCTTGCTCAGAACCAAGCCAGCGCCAACGTGATGGGAGCAGAGTACTGGAAAGGACATCCTCAGTCCTTTCTCCCTTTTCTGACGATTCATCCGACACTCAACATGAGGCCCAGCTTCAGTGTCGACGTTGATTCTCACTCAGCTCGGTTTTTTGATGATGAGGCAGGACTTTTGGATGGGTGAGTTGATCAATCCGTGGTATCTCATAGCTCCTTGACAAGCTCCAACGTCCATCTTTGGTGCGGAACGTTCGTTGTCTGCCTCTTTCTCAAACTCGCGCACTGATTGATCGCCCTCCAGAAGCAGGAGGTATGGGAATTGGAAGACCAGGTACAAGGACGTCTACGAAAAGTACATCGAGAGCTCTCCGTCATCCACTACTACTTCTAACCCTGTGAAAATCGCGATTCTGGACACCGGGATCGAAGGAGACCACCCCGTCTTTGACGCTTACGGGGATTTCAAAGACAAATACAACTATTACAACGAGTCTCACAAGAGGCGAGTGCCGGATGGCAACGGACACGGCACGTTTGTAGCCAGCCTCATCCGCGAGTATGCTCCGGATGCAGACCTCTACGTCATCAAAATCGCAGGGAGAGACAACGAAAGACCAGACGCGCAGGTTGTGAGAAAAGTAGGTGCCGCTGTTACAGGAATTCTTGACATATGGATGTTGACGCTGATGGATGCAGGCCATTGACCACGCGGTCGACGAGTGGCAGGTCGACATCATCTCCATGTCGTCCGGCTGGCCGTCGTCCGATTTCGACGGCCACGACGACCTCCAGGAGGCCATCGACAGGGCATACCACGAAAAGGTCCTCATGTTCGCCGCGGCGTCCCACAGCGGCGGCAACCTCGGCCGGGCCTATCCCGCCAGCGGCCCGCACGTCACATGCGTGCACTCGACCGACGCGTTCGGGAACAGGTCCAAGTTCAGCCCGACCCCCGAGAGGAACGCCGTGAACATCGCGACGGTCGGCGACTCTGTGCGCTCGGCGTGGCCGACATTTCTCTGCGGCGACGGCCCGGGCTAGGATTACCTCGTCTCCTGCTCGGGGACGTCGTACGCGACGCCGATCCTCGCCGGCATCGCGGCGTTTCTATTGCACTATGCTCGGCTGCATCTGCCGGAGAGCGCGACGGTGATGAAGCGAAAGGAGAACATGGAAGCCGTGCTTAAACGATGCGCCGAGCGTGGGCCGAACTACTCGCCAAGGGGTGGGTACTTGTACGTGGAGCTAAGCTTGAATGGACACAACATGTTTGGCGGGAAGTTGGAGGACGTAAATTACGAGATCCTACAAGCCTTGAGGAGGTAGATAGGCTCTGGTACTATAGCTTAAACGTCTGGACATACACATATAGCGCAGACAGACTGCGGGTGGCGAGCGGCACGCCTACCTGTTATCGATGTCGGCACCGACATCCACCCCGTTGATTCCTAGCCCACTTATGCAGATAAAGAGCTACGTGTTTCTCGGTTAGTCGATGTGTGGCACAGAGGGTCTTGGGATATATGGTTGGCTGATTAGATGCGCTTGAATTAATCACTGCTTGGCGGATCGATTTACTCGGTAGTCGGAGACCTCCTCGGCACTTTTACTTCTGCTCACGTGCCAGTGACTTCTTGTTAAGAAGATCCATAAACGTCGATGAGACATCTGTGAAGCCTTCTTTGCCCAGGCGAACCTGCACTCTCCTCCGGTAATCTAGTGTGTCACCGCCACACAGATCGAACCCGACAGAGACTCGGAACTTGGTCCTGACCCATTCCAAAGGCACAAACCCGGCCACCTCCCAATCAATGACGCCGGCGGAGTGGTCGACAGGATCGAATAAGACATTGGTAGGGCCCATGTCGCAGTGGTAGAAAACCAACCTTGAGCAGTCCATGCCAAGCTCCAGGGAGGTTTTGCGCAAGGTTTGTGGGCTGCAGTCTCCGTCCGCCGCGAGGTAGAGTTCCGAGAGAACGCCGCCCTCTACGCCGCCGATGCTTGCTCCAGAGGCGGCGGCGTTGAGTTCTTTGCAGATGGCGACGACCCTTTCGACGTAGCGCTGCTTGGTGGTCTCGTCCAGGGTGGGCCACAGACTGTCGATGGTCATCCCGGGAACGCGAGTGAGAAAGATGTAGTACCGGCCCTGGTGCTCGGTATGATGGATGACTTTGGGAATCGAAAAACTCCACGAGCGCTGGTGAAGCCAGGCGTACGTCGTATGCTCTCGCGTGACCTCGGGTATGGTGAGAAGCCTCACTTTGCAGAAAGCTTCGCCTATGCGGAAGACAGCAGAAGCATCTCCGGCATCGTAAACCAGCTTGATGATTGATCTCACTCGTGTCGGAAAGTGGTCGGGAAGGGGGGAGGGGAGCTGGCGCTTCGGTGAGTTGATAGCCTCCGCCATTTCCGTCAGCCCAAGCACCGTTGGAAGAGGTAGTTCGAGAGAGGAGAAGCGTGTCCCCTATGAGCCAACTTTGATCGTCGACTTCCCGGATCGAGTCTCTGACATGGCGTTGACCCATTTGCTTCTAAGCTAGTGTGACAGTTTGAGAACTGAGATATGCTGGGGTTTATCGGAAGACGAAGAAGAATGGAGGATATTTCGAACCGAGTTCAGCAGTGTGCATATGCCTTCGAATGTTGCTAGCGTCCTTGTCGTTGGTGTAGAAGGGATGTCCGCCCTGGGCCCACGAGGTCAACAGGCAGCCAAAAGAAAAACAGGACCATTCAGCCAAACAAGGGAGGGAGCCACGTGACGTTGAAGATTGTTTGCCTAGGTACACAATCAGCCGCGAAAGTTATGGACAAGGTGTTGCGTTGCGAGCCACATCATCTACGCTGTGTAACAGTATTGACGTGGTACAAGGTATCGGATTCAGGAGACATATCTCAGGACGCCACAGGCATGTGTTTAAGTGCTTATCATCGACGACTTGGTAGATTATTTGGTAGTATAAGTAAGAAGAATGGTGCTTAGCTTACGCTGCGTAGTCAAGAGCAACAAAATTTATCATTTAATTCCAGTACTTCGTTTATTACCCCTTTGATAGACTCCCCATTCTAGGATCGTCGCTGTTATCCATGCCGAGCTAGGTATCTACGCAGGTATCCGTACCTTGAGCGACCTGAGATGTGGCGCAGCGCTGTGGCACAAAACTGTGGCTAGTGCTGTGCCCACTCCACCACTTGACTTAGGTACTTCAGTCCCTGACACAACACACTTCACCATCAATCTGCCTTTCATCTCACGTCAACAACAGGTTTGCGTGTGCTTCCCTGGCCCAAGCAATGTGCGGAATCCACGCAGTTGTTTCTCGCGACGGCTTCCAGTCGCTGCCAGCGGCTACCCGGACATGCCTATGCAATCGCGGCCCGGATCATCTCGGCGAGGTTCAAGCCCAGAGCAAAACAGGCGGTGCCGGCTCGGAAAACCTCTTCCTGACCTTCACGTCGACCGTCCTGGCTCTGCGTGGCGACCGCGTCACCCAGCAGCCATTCCGCGACGAATCTTCGGGCTCCGTTCTCTGCTGGAACGGTGAGGCCTGGAAGCTTGCCGGCGCACCCGTTCAAGGCAACGACGGCGAGGCGATATTCTCCCTGCTCACTGCGGCCAGTAGCCGCCACGACGCCGAGGATGCGGTATTGGACGTGCTGCGAAGCATCCAAGGACCCTTTGCCTTTGTATACTTTGACGCGCCTGCGTCTCGTCTCTACTACGGTCGCGACCGCCTCGGTCGGCGTTCCTTGCTGCTGAATCGGGAGGAGGGGTTGAGGCTGTCCAGCGTTGCCGAGAGCACGTCGCCGGCTTGGGCCGAAGTAGAGGCGGATGGCATCTACGTCCTGAACCTGGTCGGATGGCGCGGTGACTCGAGTGTCTCACTCTCCCCTCGTTCGTGGACACCAGGTGAGGCGGAGACGGTAAGCTCGACGCTTCTCGCGGATGATGGTTCGTTTTTGCTACTTACCATGTCAGGTTCTCAACATCGGCGTCTTCAACATGGCGCTACCGCCCCCGGACACCCAGCCACTGTCAGCGTCGTCGCCGTCGGTCCAGGATGTGAAGCAACAGTTGACAGAGTCGCTCAAGCTACGCGTCCTGGACGTTCCCACACCACCGGCTCACGAGGCGGACAACGATACGCGGATTGCCGTTTTGTTTTCCGGTGGGTTGGACTGCACGGTCCTGGCGCGTATGGCAAGCGATCTTCTGCCCTCAGAACAAGGCATTGACTTGATCAATGTCGCCTTTGAGAACCCTCGCTTGGCGGCGAAGGCTGAGCAGTCAACTGATGGTCTGACCCTCTATGAGGCGTGCCCGGACAGAATAACTGGAAGAAAGTCGTTCGCTGAGCTAACCGCTGTTTGTCCGGCCCGCCCGTGGAGATTTATTGCTGTGGGCTTTCTTCATACACCCGCAACTAGCCTGTCTTTTGCTAACCCCTGACAGGTGGATGTTCCTTACCAAGAAGTGCTTGGGCATCGGAGCCAAGTGATCTCGTTGATGCACCCCCACAATACCGAGATGGACTTATCCATCGCCTACGCCCTCTACTTTGCCGCCCGCGGCATCGGCATGGCGCAAAGCCACCCTTCTGGCACGGCTACTCACTACGCCACGCCAGCACGAGTCCTCCTTTCCGGTCTCGGCGCTGACGAACTATTCGGCGGCTACGTGCGGCATGCCACCGCCTTCTCGAGGAGAGGTCACCCGGGTCTCCTCGATGAGCTGAAGCTGGACGTCGGCCGACTTGGGAAGCGGAACCTCGGACGCGACGACAGAGCTATGGCCCACTGGAGCCGCGAGGTGCGGTTCCCTTATCTCGACGAGGATTTCGTCAAGTGGTCGATTGAATTGCCAGTGTGGGAGAAGTGCGATTTCGGCTTCACTGAAGCAGACGCAGAGATTGAGCCCGGGAAGAGGGTGCTGAGGCTGCTCGCCGAAACGCTCGCCATGACCGCTGTCGCCCGGGAGAAGAAGAGAGCCGTAAGCTTCCAAGCCGATTCTATCCTTGGAAACTCGGAGCTAATGACATGGTAGATTCAATTCGGCTCGAGAACAGCCAAGATGGAGAGCGGCAAGACGAAAGGGACCACGCTCATTTCTCCTTGAGAGTTCGATCCGGGTTGCTAGTGTTTCCCGAGGCTGGCGGTGATGATTACACAGATACTTCCGAGTTGGCGGTCGCCCGAGGGCTGCTGTCGGCGACTGTGCGTTTCTGCTGCTTTGCAGTACAGTAACCCTTTGCCTGCGGCATGCGCTCCAGCTTCAAACGAGACCGTCAGCAATGACGCCGTAAAGGCAAGTCTGAGCCAGAGCAGAGTCGAACTGTTCAATAGAGTAATTCTGATAGAGAAGAGCAAACGATTCCGCCCTTCAAAATAACGAGCATGTCTGTCCTTGGGCTCAAACAGTAATACAACTTGATGATGACTTCCATTCAATCGAGGACTCGGGTTTCGAGACTCGGGTACTACTACTACCTTCACTGAACGAAGCGAGCGCATCACGACAACCAGATATCACTACACCGGGTTGCCGATGCTGCTAGCACTGGGCATCGGCCGAGGCTCCCTACATCCCGTCCGTCACCGTCGCCATCAACTGCGAAGCTGCAAGGGGTTGGGTTCCCCGTTCCTCTGCCGCCTCCCTTGTATACACAGTTCGCTCGCTACCTTGGCCTCGGCAGTGCCACTAACAGGCCCTCGACCCCCGGCTTGGCTGCATTGCTTAGCTGTTCTGAGCCCTCAACAGAGACATGATTGACCTGTCACGGCATATCTGGTGGGGCGACCATAAGCACAGCCTTCTGTTTGTGTGATCCTTGGTTCTGCTGCCTGGGTAGATCAACCCACAAAGATGGGGGGGCGGTAGCCAGCTGCTTTTCTCCGTTGATAATGGAACCGAGTGAGCCCGCCCCGAGTGCCCATCTATTATGAATCGGACCTGCAGTTGGACTGTTATTCAACCTTGGGCTTTGCTCATCAACCTCCCACACGGTCATGGACAGGCTCCATAGTATCCGATCACCACCATCGTCAGGCCAAGTCGGGTTTCCGCCGTCCAGTGCACCACCACCGGACTCGTTCGCAGACGACCATAGGCCACTCATGCAATCCGCGGACTCGGCAGAAGACCGACCCCGGGCGGGAGAACCTCGGCACGCAATCCCGATGAGTTCGATGTCCTTCAGCGCGGCAGCTCCGCCCCGACACGGCGCCGCCTCCGCACCGGCCCATGTATTCGGCGGCTCCGATGCTTCTTACAACCCGCTTCCCGATGCGGAACACGTCTCAGCCGAGTCACCTAGCTGGGATTACACACCAGGACGTGCCGAAACCAAGTCCGGGCTCTCGTACAAGGAGTCTCCACTCGTCCACACGGAGGAGCAGCCGTGGAGCACGTCGCTCCGCGGGTGGGTGCCGGAGCTCCTCTGGTGCGTAGTGAGCACCGCCTCGGTCGCCGCCCTCGCCGGCGTCCTGAGCCGCTTCGACGGCCAGCCGCTGCCCGAGTGGCCGCTCGGGCTGACGCTCAACACCCTAATCGCCTTCCTCGCGACCCTGGCTCGCGCCGCCTTCGTCATCCCGGTCTCGGAGAGCATCTCGCAGCTCAAGTGGCTCTGGTACCGCGAGGAGCGGCCCCTGAAGGACTTTCAGGACTTTGACTCGGCGAGCCGGGGGCCGTGGGGGAGTATCCAACTGCTGAAGACGACCAGGGCATGGTATGATGTACTCTACCTGAAGGTGAATGAACTCGCTGACGGCGATGCGTGAGGCAGGTCTCCCGGCGTGATTTCGACCATAGTCTTCCTCACGGCCATCTTCACGTCGACTTTGACGCAGTCTGCCGTGACGTACCCTGTCCGTCTGGCCCGCGTCGAGGGAACCGCCGTCGTCTCCCGCTCGACCTCCTTCTACTTCAACACCGCCAACGTCTTCTCCGGAGGTAAGTTGCTTCCGCAAACTGCCCACGGCAGTACCCTCCACTGACAACATCGCCTTGCCGCAGTGAATCAGCAGCACTATACCGAGCAGTCCATCTTCGAGGGGCTGAGCTACAGCCACACGCAGGAATTCCCGCTCAGTCCGGCGCGCTGCCCCACGAGCGAGTGCAAGTGGAAGCCGTACACCTCGCTGAGCGTGTGCGCCAAGTTCTGGAACGTCACGGACTCGCTCAACGTCACCGTCGCGCAGAGGTCCCCTCCGCCGCCGTTACGCTTCGCCTCCCTCCCGAACGGGATCTCGGCCAACCTGAGCGGCTACTACCAGGGGATGGTCGTCCTGAGAGGCACGCGGCGGCCCACAGCCTCCTACGTGAACCCCGAGTCGTCCATCTTCAACTTCACCGTGCTCTACTCCCTGCGCACCGGCCCGGTCGAGATCATCGGCGCCGCCGAGGCGGTGCTCTACTTCTGCACCAAGACGTACGACCTCTCGTTCGCCGGCAACATCGAGGCGAGGTCCGTCGTCGACGTCACGACCGACGTCGAGACGGGGTCCGTCGAGCTGCCCGCCGGCCAGGGCCGCCGCGAGCTGCCGGCCATCAGGGACCCCCTCGAGCCCGGCGCCAACTTCCCGTTCGGCGGGACGGGGCTCGGGTCCATGGTGGAGAGCCTGGCGTATGCCCTCAACGGCACGTACGCGGACATGGGCGCCAGCGACCCGAGCACGCTCGGCCTGGCGCCGGCGCGGTACTGGGCCGCGTTGCAGTACGGGGCCAGGACCCTCGAGGACCAGGGCCGGCCGGGCGTCTCGCAAGAGACCGTAATCAACGAAGGGATCGCGAACATCACGGGCAACGTCGCGAGGAGTTTATCGAATCGGTGAGTCGTTCTGATCTGCTCCCTGATGCTGCTTGAGTGTTCTTTTTTCTTTTTTCTTTTTAAAAATCCCCGATTGTCTCATTGTTTCCTCCTCGGTTTGCTCCAGAAATTTTGTCCCTTTCTCTTCTTGACTCACTTGATCGATTCTCACACCCCAGCAAAGGCTGATTAAAGGCACTCGCAGGATAACAAAGGACACCACCAACGCCACGGGCGACGTCCTGGCCGCCGAGACCTTCGTCCAGGTCCGCTGGCCCTGGCTCGCCTTCATATCCTCCCAGGTCGCCCTCTCCGCTCTGCTCCTCGCGACCGCCATCATCCAGACCAGGGCGGCGCGCATCGGGGTCGTCAAGAGCTCCGTGCTGCAGGGGCTGGTCGCCGTCAACTCCAAGGACAAGCAGGCGTTGGAGATCTGTCTCGCGCAGCGGAAGCACCAGGACGAGGTCGACGAGATTGTCAGAAGGGGACCCGGGATCGCGTGGAGTCTGGGAATGACGGAACGCGGGTGGAAGCTGGGCTGCTAGCTGACTGCGGTCCAGTTACAGTAACGGTCGATTGACTCCTCTGGACATATGTACATTACGACAACATACAGGTCAACAATGTCTCGCTCCCTATAACACGCTGTCCAACAAGACGGCCAACTGTGTACCCTTTAGGCGTCAGTTCTATACCTCGAGCCTCTTTCAGAAGTGAGTTTGAGAGTGAGAAGACAAGCAGGTCTTACCCTCATCCTGTATCTATAGGAACATACCCAGCCTGTGAAAACTCCTGACCTGGTGCTAATACTGCTTCCACCTAGATATACAGCCACATCTGATGCCATCCTCCTCGACCCAACATTCTACTCCCTCCGAGTCCAGCGGATCTTCGAGGGCTGCATCGGACGCGCAAACATGGAAGTATGGTCCGTCAGTGGCACAACACCAGTACGTCCATACATGGTCTCGAGCTTGAAGTTGCGCACGATGGTAGCGATAATGACGCCCAGGTTCAGATACGCAAACTTCTCACCGATGCAGCGGTGTCTCCCGGCGCCGAACGGGATATACGGACTCTTCGTCCCCTTCGACACGGCCCCGTACCCGTAGTCGACGGTATCGTCGACGTCGGCGGCGCCCTCGCCGGCCAGGGGCTCGTCCCAGCGGTGCGGGTCCCAGCTCTCGGCGCTCGGGAAGAACTCGTCGCTCATGGCCGTCACCATGGGCGAGGCCAGGAGGACCTTGTCGGTCCCGACGACGTAGGGGCTCCCGGGGATGTTGAGGGGGTTCTTGACCTTGCGGAGGATCGAGTGGATGGAGCCGTGCAGGCGGAGAGTCTCCTTGACGACGTTGCGCAGGAGCGGGAGCTTGTCCAGGTCCGCGTACTGCAGGGGCAGCAGGCGGAGGGCCCTGTCGCCTTCGCCTAGGTTCCGGACCTGCTCCTCGTAGAGCTCCTCGGCGATGTCCGGGTGCGCGGCCAGGCGGAGCATGATCCACGCGCTGGCGGACGAGGACGAGTGTTGGCCCCCCATGAGGAGCGTGATCATCATGCAGGCGATCTCGCTGTCGGGCACGGGCGTCCCGTTCTTGTAGCTTGAGCTCATGAGGTTCCACAGCATGTCGTGCTCGGCATCTGCGCCCAGGCCGGTTTCCCGACGTTGTTTGATGATGCCCTCGTATACGGCCTTCATCTTGGCGTGGGCGGCGTCTCGACGGCGGTTTCGTGGGAGGGGCAACCGGGGGAAGAGGAAGTTGATCGGGGTGAAGCCCTGGGGGGTTTGGCAGACTGTGTTAGCAACCATCGGTCTTTGGGAGTCAAGGCTCACGGGGCTAACCATGTCAAGGTCGTGGTACAGCTCGGCGAACTCGGCCGTCAGCTTCTTTCGGACCTCTTCCCCCTGCAGGGACCGCGCCGCCGTGAACAGCGTGATCTCGGACATGGCGGCGGACACGTCGACGACGCCCGACGCGCCCTTCCATGCGGGGCTCGTCTTGATGTAGTCCGCCACCTCCTTCTCGATCAGGGGCACGTGCGACTCGAGCGCCCTCTGCGTCAGCCCGAACTTGACAAACTTCTTCTGCTCCATGAGCTTCGAGTTCGGGCAGTCGTAGATGACGTCCTGGCCGAACACGGGGATCGTGAGCGGGCCGTAGATCTCCTCGGCGTTGACGTCCTGGAGCCTCCCGTTGAGGACGAAGTCGTTGCCCTCGATCCCCAGGTAGCAGGTCATCTTCCTGCCGAAGAGGGTGAAGGTGAAGACGTCGCCGTACTATATAGTCGGCCCGTCAGCAGAGGTGGTGGTCGTGAAGCAGGGAACACCGTGCCTTTTTCCGGTGCTTGATGAAGAACGCTACGGGGTCCATGCCGTACGAGACGGCGTTTCCGACGTAGGGGATCCAATGGAAGACGACAGGCGGTTCGGTCTTGCTGCGGAAAAACATCTGTTGACAGGCGTTGAAGAGGATCAAGGCGACCAGTCCGATGACTCCATAGACTGCAACAGACGCCGTGGAAACCGGCTGTATCGTTTCTGAAAAGGTCGGCATCTTCTATTGGACTGGACTAGGCGGTGAGAGATCAGAGAGTTGTCGTGAGTCCTTTGGCAAACCAGTGTGTGTAATAGAGTCTAGAGAGCGTGTTCATCAGGCGCTAGGGACGGGTCATGCTTATACAAGTTCCTTTCTGGCAATCTAATATGGACCTCCCGTTCTTTCTTGAACTTGGATCTCATTCTGAAATCGCCTGCTTCTCTCTCATCTTGTTCGTATTCGTCTGGCCTGGCAGGTTTGCCACTCCATGCTGGTGAAAGCGTCGTGCTGTCTTGCACTCAGGTCTTTGGATTCGTATTCGTATTAGGTACGTACCGCCATCCTGATGCAGGTCGTGATCCGTGTATCCACAAAGTACTCCGTAAGCACCAGCAATGGCTGTAAGTAATATCACGACCCTTGGAATTATGCAAGTTTGTGATGTATTATGCATCGATCTGGATTATGCATTGATATGTGTGCGGTATTTCACGCTGGATATCTTAAACAACCAGCTACCAAAAAGTACTTTGGATGTAGGAAATAACGATTCAATAATTAGAACAAAACGCTCAAGGGTGTATTTATATCCATCTTCTCCTAGTATACTGTAGAGCTTATACATTAACGCAAAATGAAGCCTGCAACCCGCTCCTTTCCCCGGGGATAGTGTGATTCATTCTGTCTCAGGTCCTCGCCGTCTTGCCAACACACGACATTAATAGAGTAGAGTTCCTCTTTGGTAAACATAATGGCTTTCAGCTGAGCCTCCCAAGTATCTTGGCGACGGCCGGGTCCGTCTCCATTTCCTGCCTAGGCTTAAAAAAACCCACGGGTACCCGAATGGGTGAATACCCATCTAACCCATGGGTTTGATATGGGTACCCATATGGGTTATGGGTTAGTATGGGTTATGGGTTTTTTGTGGATACGTGGGTTATGGGTTTATGGGTTAGACCTATATAGGTATTGTTAACTTATAGGTTTAGGTATTTTAGGTACCTATTAAAGACACTATATAAAAGTAAGGAAATATGAAATTTACAACCTAAATATAAGTAGATAAAAAATATATAGGAAATTAAAAAGAAAGCCTAATTCTATACTTTCTAACGCTTTAATAGTAATTTAGAAGTAAATACATCCTTATTATCCTTATTATCCTTAGAAATAGAGGATAACAGCTCTGTTTAGGACCTAGAAGGTTAGCTACAACTAAAGCTTAAGC
>PUHP01000518.1:0-15542 GCA_006783085.1 Colletotrichum shisoi
AGCTAAGATTAATTAGCTCTTTAAAATAAAGCATGCTAAGTTCCTTAAGGAGCTGTAGAGGTTAGTGGACTTAGCGGAAAAGGAAGACGGGCAGAGGCGGGTGGCAGGGATGTGAAAGGCGGCAAGCACAATACACAACTAGGTCATAATTTCACACGTTATTTCACACGGAGGGGGATGGTCCGGCTCCATCAAGCTTCTCAGAAAACGTCTGGTGATGGAAAATAGAGACATTCGACTCCGCCCAATAACGCGCGCGGTGCCGGGGGTTTGGCGGTATTGAGATACGTAGACAAGTCACTCCCGTATTTCTCAAATTTCCCCCGTCCTTTATCTTCCAATGTCGTTGTGTATCCTTGGCGTTGGTGTCCTGGCGTAATGGACACGGCAGGAATCGAGGGATGAAGGGAAGGGGAAAAAGGTGATACATCATGGGAGATTATCAGCTTGACGTCACTATGCGGTGTACCGGCAGCAGATCGCGCCTCACACCCTTCACCTCCCCCTCCAAATGTAGCAGCCTGACAACAATTCTAAGGTGTGTGGTTACAGGTGGCCTGCAGAAAGAAACAAAATCGTCAATGTGGGCTGGGGGAGAGTGAGCATTGTGTCACCACTACCGGTAATGTGTGTGATGTAAGGCCGTGTGGTAGGTCACAAGCACCACGGGGGGCGTGTCCAGCTGCTTCTGGTGTTCTGAACAATGTATATAAGACCCTTTTCCTTTTCACTCGGTACCAGTTTCGAGAAGCAACTCATCACATCACAGTCCCAACAAGCAATCAAACACCAAACAACACCCTCGAGGCCACACATCCTTCCATCCACAACTACAATCACCCAACGAAACCAAACCAAACACCACAACCGCAAATATGGGCGCCGTCGTGTCTTGCGTATGTCCTGCCCTTTGTCTAGAAGTTCTCACCAGAAGGGGGAAAAGAAAACCAGTATTGACAGAACTTCCCTTTCCAGATCCAATCCGTTTTCCGAACCATCGGTAACTGCCTGACTTCGGTCATCTCGGGCATTGGAGGTATCCTCCACGCCATCATCGGCGGCATCGTCTCCTTCTGCAACATCATCATCAGCTTCCTCACCTGTGGCTACTGCGGACGCCGCGGCGGTGGCGGTCGCAAGACGCGCACGCGCCATACGACATCGACTAGAAGTCGAGTCTAAGCCGAGCGAGGTCCCTCCTTCGCCCGAGAAAATTGACACGTCAGTGAGCGAAGCTCGACGAGTTAGATGAGGGGGATATGGAAGGAGTTATCGTCACGAAAGCACTGTACGACTAGCGAATTCTTCGCGACGACTACAGGAGGCAGAGGAAGGATGAGATGCGAATACTTGCGGCTGCTTTATTCGAGCGAGCGCAACCAGCTTTGACAGCATACCCTAGTGTTTTCCTTACGATACCCAGATACAAGTTAGCTTAGCTTTTAATGGCTTAACCTGATATCCACGATTTCTGGTTTCCGCAACCGATTGTTATGTCAACTTTCCAAGTGAATAACCAAAATCGGGTTAAATTGCCGGACTATGTTGTTATATCCATCATGTTAGATTTTAGGCTGGTTGTCGGAATATTAGGCTCGCAAAAGAGTGATTGTGGGAGACCGGGAAGTTGCAAAATTCACCTGGCCCTATCTTGGCATGCACAGATAGTGCTGTATCTTGATTAACATATGATTGTCCGGGTGATATAACTAGTCTTCCAGCACGTTCCGATTAAAGAACCTGTAGATTTGCCGTCCGGCCTCCCTACCAACCATTGGTTCCAACTCCGGTTCGCTCAGGTTCGCAATCTCTCGCAAATTCTCCGTCGCCAGAACCAGCCGCATGATATTCTTCGGTTTGACACCTGGAACGGAGCCTAACATTTCCTGCGGCTCGAGATTGAACGCCTGGTCTTCAGCCTTCATATCCTTGTCCAAGCCGGCGCGGACCGCGGCGATGGGGTCCGGCTCGTCCTCCTGTGACTTGAGCGACTCAAAGATCTCGGCCGTCTGGTACGGCGAAGATGACCAGATTATGCGCAGCTTCGGGAACGCCAGCGTGAGAAGGACGAGCTTGGACTGCAGGTCGGACGAGACATTGGTCGGCGCGATGCTGTTAAGGCTGCCCGAGAGGTCGGCAAAGGGCTCCAGCGTGAAGGACTTGTTCTGGTCGAACTCTATGAGGAGCATGGGGCTCTTGTAGTGCTGGAACATGGACTCGCACTGAGCATATAGGCGTCCATCTTTGAACGACGAGATCAGATCGCTGATGGACTTGCGCTCGACGCAGATGTTGGGGGACAAGATGTAGTCTCCCACCGTCAGCATGCAGGGGACTACGACCATGGACCGACCGTGCAGAAGCGATGGCAGAGACGAGCGAAACTCCCGCACGTCGACGACCACACGAGGCGGCTGCGCCGTCGCGGCTAGACGTCCGCCGCCGGCGATTCTCGTGTTGATGGTCCGCAGGAAGGCCTCCTGCGGGTCTTCGGCGCCGTGCGGGTCTACCGTCATCACCAACGACATAGACGCTCGCTCCTTGATGAGTTTCGTAAAGGCGTCCTTCTCGCGTCGCACACTCGACAGGTAACGTTGCTCCTCCACCGACTCGCCGTAGTACATGAAGTACACACGCACGTTTCTGTCGTTGTGAGACGACCGGTAGACCTCGACCCGACGGATAAATGCAGCATCGGGCTCGTACATGACGATGTAACGCGGCTTGACCTCTTCCAACACATGCTCGTCCTGATCTCCATCATACGCGTGTATGGCGACCAAATCCTGCATCTCGTACAGCTGGTAGTAGTCCTCCATGTTCTCCAAAGGATCGGTGATGATTTCCGGCTTCTGTTCCGCTTCCTCCTCCGTGATCTGCACCTCGGCCATGAGGTCTTCGACTTCCGCTGGTCGCTCGAAGAACTGGAGGATACTCCCGTTATCGGCTCGGCCGAGCGATGTTCCCGCAGCACCGCCGCCTCTCATGCGCCTCCGCTTGTTCGATGGCGCCTTGCCTCGAAGCCGTTGACCCGATCGATCAGTAGCACCGTTCAAAGCTTTCTGGTTCTCGGAGAACAGAGTCGCATTTACTTGGGCAAACTCCTTCTTCCACCTCAGGTAATTGCGCAGTTTCCGCCGCATCATGAAGGCGGCGGTTGGCTGATCTTCATCTTCCTCGTCTTCCTCCGCCGGACTCTTCTCGACTTTTGGCTTGAAGTGCATCGTTTGCAAGTAGTCGCGAAGTTGCCGGCAAGTGTTGGTATCGCCGCACATGATAAGTATCGTGCCGTTGGAGTCGTCGCGAACCGGGGGGTCGAAATGCATGCTGTTGTCGATTTCCGTCAAGACGTCCGCCAACCACGCCCACTTCGGTTGCTCCTCGAGAACAGGTCGCAGCGAATCAATGTTAGCATCCGCTATGGCAGCTTTAGAGCTGGCGGAGTAAACTCTTCGCCGTGCTGTCTCGAAGATCGTTTGGGCCGCGTCTAGAAACAGCCAGGGAGATTGGTTCTGCCTGGTCGATCCGGGAGGCGGGGAATGTGCTGCGTGAATGGTATCCAGATGTTGCAAGAACGAGACGGCATCCAGAGTAAGGACCGACTGAAGCATGCCACGAAGAACGCTCAAGTCGTTGACAATTTGCCGGGTCTTCCAGCTTACTCGGTGCCAATTAGGGTCGAGCTGCCTTCTGATGATTACGTCAAAGTTCTTGTGCAAGGCGCTGTCGAGATTCCAATCCTCCATTTCCAGGCCGGTGTTGCCCTTCTTCAACTCATGGATGCTTACTTCCACACACTCCAAAATGGCGTTTTGAATATCCCTCATGGCCTGACTCATTGAGATGTTTAGTTCGATGACTTCTGCGGTCTTCTTCCCCTCCAGCGACTGGGCGACCGTCACATGGAAGCGCGGCCATAACGAAGCCTTCCTCAGAAAGAGATTCCTCATCATAGTTGTCAGCGGAGAGAAGCCTGTTGAAAATGGATCGGGGTTGTCAGCGAATGCTTTCAGGAAGCCAGCTTTGTTCTTCTGCCGATATATTCGCAGAATGAAGGCCTCCAAAGACGTCGCTACGACGCGATCGGCGTGCAGAACAATGAGACCCGTGACTTTCTCGGTATCGAGGAGATTGGTCAGAAGGTCGACAACCAGAATGCGCGACGTGACGCTGAATATGCCACCGCGAGTGTACATCTTTTCTCGCGCGCCAACACTGGTGAAGTCAGTGTTGACGACCGCGAGGCCCCTGGCGTTGGGGGACATGCTGATCGCGGCGTGCTCAGCCAGCGCCTCTCCAATCCAATTGTTTTCGCGATCATCAGCCCCGACAAGAATAATGAGGTTGTTGCCTGCAGCATCGTAGGAATGAAGCAGATTCGTCACGAGCCTCATCAGACCCAGACCGCGGGCAAGGACCACCAGCTCATCTTCATTCCGCAGCTCCTGGAAGAGGCTCTGCTGGTATTCCTGTGCAATAACAATTCAACAAACAGTATCTTCAATGGGTTCAGAGACTACTTACAAGGGGTAGTGAGAGCTTGACCGGCTGGGCGTTGGTTGACATGGTGCATCGTGCCTAGATGCGAGTAGACGTAGCGGTACAGAGTGAGGTTAATGGTTAGTGCAAGGCATCGTGCCTGGGGTCTTCGGGTTGCACAGTGTGTATAGTCTGATGAATTCTGCTTCGGGGTTCCCCGTGCACTGTGTTGTCGTGTCTTGCAAAGTTGGGGTTGGGGTACCAAGGCATATCCAGCTTCAAAGGGTTATCTTTTTGAGAGACCTGGACTTAAGTAAAATACAATTACCTTGATTATGAAAAGTTGGAGGTCTTGAGTGTCTTTTCTTGTAAGCCAGATTGTACCGAAGATCTAGGTTTTAGGACTGGCGCATGAACTAACAATGACTGCCACAGCAAATGTTGCAGAAGGTCAGTGTTGACAATTGATTTCTTTCACTTTCAAATGCGTCTCTCTCGGATAGCTTCAAAGTGGAAAATTAACTGCTTCGTCGGCGGCAGATAGTCCTTACCGGATAGCCAATCGATCGCATATACAGTATAGCACACCACCTTGCAGGTCAACCCCGTGTCATGTTGAGATCTACAAGAACGATCACGATTAGCGCAATCGAATCAACGACACCCTCCAACGGCGATTGATAGATGCCTTTATGTGGGCTTTGGAGACTGGCGTGCTGTCACTGCAAAACGCCGTCTTCTGTCAGGTTTTTGGACCATCCTCCAACATAGTAGCGGCCTCATGACATGCACATAACTCGCCGGTGACGCGCAGGAAGCACCTCTCCCTTCAGCTTAATGGCCGGATGAAGGACCCGGTCGAGAGAGGTAACCAATAGCAGGGCCAGCGACATTGCCTTTGCCTGGGAGGTCCTTCCAGATAAGCGGGGAGGTGTTGCCTGGGGTTGTCACTGCCATCCCACCCCCTCCATTGCAGACGACGTCATCAGCCGTCGCAATCCTCCACGCACCGCACGACACGCCTCGACTCACATGTAAGTAAGCCACCGGCAAAGGTAGTTTATAAAACAGCTCATCGTCCTGCCTGTTTTCAGATCTTCCTTCTTGCCCAAGACATCTCACTTGAACCAACTGAAAAACCAAGTACTTGCAAAACCACCTACACAAATAATCAAGTCACACATACACAATGGCCGATAAGGTTAAAGAACTCGTCAACAACATCACCAAGGGTGACGTAAGTAGTTCTAGAGTCGCCAAGTAGGGACAGCCATTAAACTGACTTATGGACAGAACTCCGACAAGGAGAAGCAGTTCAGCACCCAGCCCATCAAGGAGGATGGCGCATCAGACCCTAAGTTCGCCGCGCACCAAGCGCACCCCGGTCCTGCCATTCCGAAGGACTTTAATGCCCAAGAAGAGGGTACCAAGGAGGAGCGCCGAGCCAAGGCGGAGGCTCTGAACAAATAAATAACACGCCCATGAGGCTGCATCTTCAGGATGCTTGACGATGTATGACCAGCCATGAATTTGTAGAATGGGAAAGGGAATGGGTCGGATACCGCAGACTTCGGAACTAGTTGGCGGACAGCGTCGTAATGCTGCCAAAGAATCCATGATTCCCACACAACCTGAGACTCCTGACATACCCTGGAACCCTAGTACCGGGACAAACGAAATCTTGTAATTTGTGATGGATTTGAAACATCGCCTGCATGACCACAGTAGTGCACAATGCTGAGAAACAAATTCACCTCTGGGCTTGAGTAATTTAATCAGTTGACAGGCGTCTATTCCCATCGGTAAGTACCTACCCATGCATCTTGGCTCTTTGGGGAGCAATGGGATATTGATGTTACCTTGGCGCCCTGGAGCAGTTTCGCGTCCCACAATGACGACAGACTTCCTCTTCATTCCATGTGGCGGTGCAAGCTCAGGATTATGTGGCTGATGCGAGCATTCTGTCCGCGGGAAAGAAAGCAGTGGAGAGGCCTGGGGCCTAAGCTGACGCCCGAGCAGCGCGGTCACTGAAACAACCGACTAAGCCACCTGTCGTGGCCCAAAGGGGGGAGGTGGGCGGTTACGAATCCCGCCCACTCGCCAGCCTCCGCTGGGCGTACGCAGCGTTGAGGTGAGTCTATCAATCAGTCGTTAGCCATTCCTTCTTCCGCTCAATTAGGTCCCGAGGTACAGTATCCCATTCGCATACTCCGTACGCACAACACACTCTCACCGCACCACCGCCACCACTACCTCCTCACTTAGCCTTCCCGGGAGCCTGCCTTTCTGCCATATTCCTAGGTTTTCCCGTTGGGTGATGCGAGTCCACATCACTTGAAACGCCCCCGGACCCGGAAGCTCTGGCATCTTTGACCACAAGCTTATCGCTCCCCTACGTACGCAGTTCGCTTTCTGTTGGACGCAGAGCGGCTGCATAATACGGACACCTGTTGCACTGGTGTTGTCCACCTCGCTGCTGAAAGCAACCAGCTGCGAACCACCATCCCAAAAGAGGAGGTGTCTTGTCTGCCCAGACTACCTACCTGGTACCACCTACGGGCCAAGCGCCACTCGCCATTGCCTACACACGCGTGCGTCCGACGCAAACCACTGCGACTCCCGGTGCCTGTTGCCTTCGCTGTCGCGGCTCCTACAAGCACACGAACATACCCAGCGACTCCACATCATCTCAATTCCCAATTCCACCCTGAATTGACTACATACGAGCCACGACACCTCACCCTACCTACCGTCCCGACTCTCCTCCTCCCCTGACGCCAAACCCTCTCCAGCCATAATGCCATCGGTATTGAGCGACGATGACAAGGAGACGGTCAAGCGCTTCGTCCCCAAACAGACAAACAAGATCCATGCAGTAGCTGTTGCCAGGCTATACGTTGCGTACCCCAACCCCGGAAGATGGACCAACACCGGGATCCAGGGCGCCATCGTCCTGTCGAATGACCTCGTGGGCAACACATACTGGCTCAAGATGGTGGACATCTCGGTAAGTTGCACATCCTGTGCCTAACCATTCTCGGCTGACGTCTATTTAGTCTGGAAACCGTGGTGTCATCTGGGATCAGGAGATATACGACACGTGGAGCTACAACCAAGACCGCACTTACTTCCACAGCTTCGAAATCGAAGAGTGCCTCGCTGGTCTATCCTTTGTCGACGAAAAGGAAGCAAAGCAGTTCAAGAAGAAGATGGACGAAAGAGAAAAGAACGCAAGCAGAGCCACCCGATCGACCCCCTTCGGAGGCGTCACCCAGCCTTCCGGGCACAAACACGGTCTGCTTGGGGGCCTTTTCGGTAGCCGACATGCCTCAGCTCCCACCCCTCCAGACTCTCCGCGGTCACATTTGCCTCACGGTCGAATGCCATCGCTAGGGAGTATTAATGGCCACAAACCCTCAGAGTTTGCTGTTCTTGATGCCTTCGACCCTCAATGGCGGGAAAATTTCGGAGAAGATCTACGAGATAAGGGGCTGACCGACGACTTCATTAAGGAGAACCAGGAATTCATTGTCGAATTTCTGAAGGAAGAGCAGGAGAAGCTGATGGCTGGTGCCCGAAGCCACCCCCCACCACCCCCTCCTCCTCCTCCAGGACCCCATTCGAACGGCATCGAACCTCGGAATGCGCGTGCCCCTCCTCCTCCTCCGCCGCCCACAGGAGGAGCTCATTCAGACAGTTCGCGAGTACCACCCCCTCCGCCTGCCCCCAGGCGTGGCGCTGCGCCTGCTCCTCCACCCGCTAGAAGATCTGGGAAAACAGAGCCGCCCGCTGTCAACAGAGAACCGACACCTCCGAGCGAGCCTGCTGCGCCAGAGCCCCAGAGAAGCCGCTTTGCTGTACCGCCGCCATTGCCAGATGCCGGCAAGCTTGCCCATGCTTTGGGAGGGTCGGTCAACTCCATCCGCGGGCCAGCAAATCCTGGACCGCCTCCCCCGCCGCGACCACCGAAGACGCCGATGCAAGAGGAGGAGAGACCTGCCGGCCACAGATTCGGAGTACCGCCCGCCTTCCCCGGTTCACGGCAGGCCCCACCCACCCCGAGCCGAGGGTCCGTTCCGCCGCCGCCGCCCCCTCCTCCCCGTGCAGATGCCGGCCCACCACTTCCCCCGAAAGCTCCAGCACCAGAGGCGCCTCCATTGCCGCCCCCATCTTCACGGCCTGTACCGCCGCCTCCCGCAGTTGGCAACCCTCCTCCCCCGTTGCCAGCGTCGCAAGCACCCCCTCCCCCACCATTACCATCCTCGAGCGCGCCTCCACCTCCGCCTTTACCCACCTCTCCGCCACCTTTGCCAACATCCAACGCGCCTCCGGCACCTCCTTTACCGCCGTCAAACAACGCGCCCCCTGCGCCCCCTCCGCCCCCTCCTCCCCCCCCGGGTGCTTTGGGTGGTCCTCCCCCGCCCCCTCCCATGCCCAACCGGGACTCTGGCTACTCATCGGGCGCCCCAATTCCTGCTCCAGACTCTTCGCGCTCAGCTGTGCTAGGTGATATTCAGAAGGCCGGCGGTATCAAGGCCTTGAAGAAGGTCGACAGAACCCAGATTCGCGACAGAAGCGCTGCGACGGTTGGTGGAAGCAGCGACACGGGGCCGCATGGTAGTGGCTTGCCCCCCACTGGCGTCGCGCCCGGAGGCGGAGGTGACATGGCGAACGCACTGGCTGCTGCACTGCAGAAGAGAAAGGAGAAGGTCAGCAGAAGTGGTAAGTCAAAGCTCAGGTCACGACCCGTTGATTGTATATGCAAGCTTACACCTGGATAGATGACGAAAGAAGTGATAATGACGACTGGTAAACACGTGCCAATGACCCCATTGGGGTTATCGACGAGGGCAAATGAGCTTTCAAGCCTGGCGATATGGCGTTTCTTGCCGTGCCGAAAAAACAGAAAGCAAACTTTATTTTTACATTCAACTGGCTATCCCTCACCACAGCCACATACTTATGCACGGTGCAGATGGACGAGTATGGCGGCCATCTGCCTTGACGGACTGTTCTCGCATCCACTAGGACGTGGGCGATGATGACGCCGGCCGGTTGCCCGCATGGAAAAAGGTCCAGCGATCTGGAACGGTTCGGCCAGACGTGCATGATGATCAAGCCCGTTGTGGGGAGTTGCAAAGTGATTGGAATAAACAGTATTCAAAAGCGATAATTCAAACTGCATGGTCACGGTGATTGATTCCACCATGGCACGACGTATGTGAGGCCTAGATGAAGATATTGAAGAGCTTTTGGAAGGGTCGCAATGACGCCCTGCCAACGAGATTCGATTAATCAGGCATAATCACGACTAAATCTATCGTCCAGATGATCCGACGAGCCATGACGTCTCTCCCACCATGGCCGTCCAACGCACCACCCTTGACACCTTGACTGTCGCGGAATCCAGCAGCAGACAATAACGGCAGCGGCCGGATTTGAGAGAGAAGACAGCGTTCCCATCCCTCGGTCTTGCAACAGAAGACGGTGTGATGAGAAATGGGAAGGTTTCGGGGCTTACTCGACACAGACGCGAGACATGGAGGAAAGGACAAGTGACAATGAATACGACACGGTTTAAATGTCGTCGATGTCGACATCCTTCTTGCCACCGGCACCACCAGCGGCCTCGTCTCCAGACTCCTCCGAATCGCGGTCGTCGTCGAACTCGAAGTTGCAGTCGCCGTCACCGTCGGCGCCGTACGTGTCCGTCTCGTTGATCTTTGCGGACTCGGGCAGCTCGCCGTAAGCCTTGAGAGAGCGAGCCTCGTCGGCGGTGTACTTGAGGATGACGTCGCCCTTGTCGTCCTGGTACTCGCGCAGGGACAGCAAGATGATGTCGCCCTGGTTGATCCAGACCTTCTTGCGAAGCTTGCCACGGATGTTGGCGAGGCGCTTGACGCCGTCAAAGCACTGGGCCTCGAGGCGGCCGTTGCCAAGCATCTTTACGACCTGAGCGTATTCTGTTTCGAAGAAGAAGTAGCTAGTCAGCTTTGGTGTTTGGAGGGGACGGGCAGGGATGGAGTGGCGGTGGGAAATCGCCTCGAGTTTTCTTTCTTTCGCTTCGTGATCTAGAAGTTGGTGGTGGGACTGACCTTGGCCATCTTCCTTGAAGGTGAGTTCACGCTTCTCGTGGTCGGACTCGTTCTTGCCACGTCTGCGGTTCTTTCCTCCCTGCGTGGTTGTTAGTTCTCTGGATCAACACCATCACGTCTCAAGATAACATCGACAGCGTCATCATCACCACAGATGTGCGCCATGTTTCCAAGCAATAGCAAGGAGGGGGCGGGGTTCTTTGCGGGTCCCTCGACTAAGCAGGGGGAGGGGTGGTTTTTCGCACCACACGCTCGGAGGGGGGAAAAGTTTGGAGGATCATGGGAAATGGCTTCTGGACTGACCTTTCCTTTGTTCTTGGGCATCGTGGCTACTCGTGAGAATTCCGGTTCTCAGCGGTATTTGATGGAGGAGGGGGTGGTGGAAGACGAAGTGTCGGAGTGGGAAGGGGAGAAGAGAACGAGAGTGGGTGGTGATGTTGACGGGGCTTTATTGTGCGCGAGCGCAAAATGGGCGTTGGGTTTCTGCTGTGCAGGGCAGTGATCTAATGGAACAGGGGGTGCCGTTTTGCTGCGCTTATGTGGGTTGGTACGAGGGGCGAATGAGGCTGGCTTTTTTTGCGCAGAAAGTGGTACCGGTATGAGTCAAGTGGGGGGGGGGGCCTGTTCCTGTCGGAGGTCGCAGCAACAGGATTATGTGATATGCGGTGTCGTGAACGGAGATGATGTACTAAGGGCACTAAGGTGTGGCTTAGCTGGCGTCACCCAGTGAATAAAATAGAGCATGAGCCACAGAACTGATGCAGAGCATTTGGGCCTCGAGGAATCCTTACCTAAGCCAGTACGGGAGAGCTCCCTCCCATATCACTCCAGCAACTAGGATGCAACATCTTTGATACTAGCCACTGCTGTCACTCCGTTGCCGACTTTTGATACTAGCCACTGCTGTCACTCCGTTGCCGACGAGGTATGACTGCTCGCCGGCCACCACCAACAACAATATCGCCATGATCCCGGCGCGACTTCAACATGTGACTCGCATCCTTCGCCAGCTGCCGCTGCGCAGCATTTTCCCACCATCCCCGGCCCGATACTCCAGCTCAAAGCGCAAAGTTGTAGAGCAGACCGCAGCTCCGATCTCCGAATCGCCCCAAATGCCCGACCTCGATCAGCCCAGGAGCATTGCCGACCTCGAGAAGGCGCAACTGTCACAGCAGTGGATGGAGATCTTCGACGTGCTCGATATCGGGATACCCGCCAACGATCTCACGACGGTACGCCTCGTACCGGCCATAGGTGCTGTGCGCCCCCTGATTGGGTTCAAGGCGTCGAAGCGACACGTTATGAGGGCGTACGATACTGCTTATTTTATGGAGACCAAGTACCAGCATCCAAAGTCGGTTTTGATAAGACACCATTATGAGGAGCATAAGAAGAACAAACCGCTGTGGCTGTGGTTCTACGGTATCACTGCCATCGATACGCCGGCCGTCGTGAGCGTGGCCAAGTACCACATGAAGCTCGCGCTCCACGCCGCCCTGAAGGACCGGGGCTATGATGCCCAGGGACGGCTAATCGACCCTAAGAGTGAGACGGGAATGGGCACCACCCTCCGCGGCGATCTGCGAGGGACGATAACCTGCGTTGCCAAGACTCCCAGAGATATTGTCAAGAGGCTGCCGAGAAAGGACTTGCGGGCTGCGGCTGACGCCGCCGTGAACGAGTTCATCCGCATGCTCGAAAAGGTGCAGAGGGAGAAGGAAAAGCAAAAGCAAAACAGGGGTGAGATGGGGCCGAAGAGGCTGGAGGAGAGGAAACGCCAGGTAGAAAAAAATGGACGCAATCTTTGAGGGTCGAGATGGCTCTGAAAATGAGCCATTGTTGACGGGCGGGCAGTTACGCGGCACAAGGTGGCGCCGGCAGCCTTGAAACCACGGATGGAACGCTTTACTGCCATGTAACATATACCAATGATACCCCCAATACATTCACCAAGAACACATATCACTCTCTCTTTTAACTTCTCGCCAGTTGGCGGAGATGTTTGTGTGGTTGATCGCAGTCGCCCATCTGGGCAGCGGATCACCAAACGTTAATCGATGGATGGGGCTTCACAAAAAGCTCGTCCTTATAAGATTTCCAAAAAGTTGTTTGTCAATAAGGTACCTAGAGCCTAGGTGGTGGGTGAATCACGGGTCGAGGTACGTACCCTACCACCTTCTTCGAGTAGGAAGGTAGGTAGTTTCCTGGGCTTAGGTATCCCAGAGCTGCTGGCGACGAATCACTCACCCGAGACGTTTGGAGCTGCTAACCTGGTAATCAACTGTGACTGGCGTTGCACCTCTGCTAAACCAGCATATGTGTCTCGCATAACCACACACAAACATTCACCATCGCCCTTCAGCCATTTGAAACCCATTGCGAGCCGGACCTGCGATCTCTGGTGTACGGACGACGACATCGGCGATTGATTTACCATTGCAATTGACCGCCTGTCACACACAAGACGGAGAGACGTGCACCACATACTACGCTTCGAAGGCGACAGACCAGTCAGCACAACTCACGATGCTCGTCTCTCTGACCGTCGGCAAAGTCGACGCCGGCGTCACGGTCCTCCTGACACCGGACAAACGCCTAGTACGTTGTCCGCGATGTGCATTCGATGCTGGTGATGGATAGGAGCCTCTTGAGGGAGCCGTGACGTCTTCGGACTTGGCAGCTCCCCGGCCCCCAACATCCATCCACCAATGCCGTATTCACCCGTCCTTGACGTCCCATGCTGACGACGCTCTCCAGATCGAATTCCCCTCCATCCTCCTTCCTCCCAATATCTCGTCCGGTAGCATCGTCGACATCACCGTCGCCCGCAACCTGGGCTCAGAGGCCAAGACCGAACACGCCTTCCGCGAGCTCCAGGACCGTATCTACTCTTCCTTCGGCGCCAGCGCGCCGACGACGCCCATTATCCGCTGCCGCAACGCGACGCAGACCTCGGTAGTTCTCGAATGGGACCCGATTCAGCTCGCGACCGCCGACCTCATCTCCCTCTCCCTATACCGCAACGGCCAAAAGGCCGGCAACATCCCCCGCCCGCTGCAGATGCACAGCACTAAGATCAGCGGCCTCGCCGTCGACACGGACTACACCTTCCATCTCGTCTTGCGCACCACGGCAGGCACCTTCAGCTCCGACAAGGTCGTCGTGCGCACGCACAAGATGACGGACCTTAGCGGCATCACCATCACCACGGGTACCATGCCCGCTTCCACGAGGGAGGCTCTGACCGCCGCCGTTGAACGCATCGGCGCCAAGATCGTCGACAGCGTCCGTATCGACACGACGCACTTTGTTACCACCGAAGGTCGTGGCCTGGCGTGGGAGAAGGCCGTCGAGACGAATATACCTGTCGTCCGGCCCGAGTGGGTCGAGGCGTGTGAGAAGAATGGCCGCATTCTCGGCGTGACCAAGTTCTACCTCGACGCCCTCAGGCCGGGCCCCTCGAGCGACGAGCTGCAGCAGGCGCCGACTCCACCCCAGCCGCAACAGACGCCGCAGACGCACAAAGAGCTGCCGACGCCCCCGGCCACTAACACGCCGGAGAACAAATACGAAGCGGCCGCCACGTCCGCCGCGTCAGCCAAATCGTCCGAAGATGAAAAGCCCCCGTCCAAGTCGGAGGACGACGAATCTTCCGGCGACGAGGAAAAGGAGGCGGAGCAGAAGAGGATTGCGGACCAGGAGGAGCAGAAGGTGAGGCTGGAGGACAAGGACGAGCAGAACCTCGCCCATCGGCCAAAGGAGGGCTCGGATTCGGGCAGCGAGGACGGCAGAGGAGAAGAGGACAACCCGAGCAAGGAGGAGAAGCCGGGTACTTCCCCCGACGGAGCATCCTTTCAGGATGTAGCCTTGTAAAGGCGGGGCAAAACACGGGAGTGGAATGTGTTTGCGGTTCTTTTTTTTTTCACAGCACGGGGTTGCGTAGATGTCTCGTGTACGATTACCCATTTCTTCACGACACCTGTAGAGCCAGCTATCATGGAAATATGATGCTGGGACCTTTATTTACTTTAACGACTGCTCGCCCTAGGAAGGCTCGCATCGGTCCGGTTCACGGGGTATCCATCTTGGTCCTTCTCCGCCTGGGCTCTTCCTTCCATCAGTCCCCTTCCGTTCGCGGGGCTCACGGCAAGATCTCCTTACCCTGCCAGTCCCAGAACCGGCCCCTTCCCTCAACCCCGACCTCCTCCGTCAACACCTTGCACATCCTTCCCACGGCGAACTCGGGTTCGAACAGCTTTCCCTGCGGCACCGTGCCCCAGAACCCCTCGGACAGGCCCGTCTTGACGGTGCCCGGGTGATAGGCCACGGCGATGGCCTTGTCGCCGCTGCGCGCGCTAAGCCACAGGTCGAGCGACTTGGCAAGGGAGGTGACTCCGGCCTTGGAGGCGCGGTAGGTGTACCACCCGCCCTTGAGGTTGTCCGAGGTGGACCCGACGCGCGCCGACATGGCGGCCCAGACGGCGTGGCCCGGCGGCAGGCCCCGGTCGTCTTCAGTAGAGGAGGAGGAGGACGTGAGGGCAACGGACTTGCGGGGGAGGAAGGGGGAGAAGTGCTTCATCAGCATCATCTGCCCTAGCGTGTTGACCCTGAACATGTCGAGCGCCTTGTCGTAGTCGACCTGCGCCGGGCTCTTCTCCGGGTGCAGGATGCCGGGGATGGCGAGGGCGAGCCTGAGGTGGTGGGTGGCCTCGGGGAACAGGGCGCGGGCCTCGTCGGCGGCGGCGGCGACGGTGGCCTCGTCGGTGACGTCGACGCGCACGATCTTGAGGCGTGAGGCGGCGACCTCGGTCTCGAGTGGAGGCAGGCCGAGGGACTCGAGGAGGCGGCCCTTGGCGGCGGTGGTATCGGCCGAGCGGGAGGTCGCGAGGACCGGGGCAGAAGTGGTGCGGAGGAGGTGCCGGGTCAGGTGGGCGCCGATGCCGCGGGAGGAGGGGGAGACGAGGATCC
>PUHP01000519.1:7961-25023 GCA_006783085.1 Colletotrichum shisoi
AAAAAGGCCCCCCCCCCCCCCCCCTCCGAGACTGAACAGCATGCTCATTGCCAGGCACCTATGCAAGGGTTGGCTCATCGACTCGAAATGGCTCCCGATACCTCTCAAGAGCCCCGCCCCATATAAAGATCACCCACATTAAATCCGAAAATGGCGAGCGTCGTGCTTTTGCATCTGCGTAATTACTTCTTGAGCTCGTACCCGGTATATACAAGCATACACAAACCCCACGTCGTCCCAGCGGAGAAACGCGTCCCCGATGAACCGCCACAGTGGCCATCGGAAGAAAAAAGAAATTTGAAAAAAAAGAGAGAATCCGTTGTGATTGCACAAGGAATGTATGGGCGACAGTAGTGGGGAACCACAAAAAAAGCAACAAAAAAGCAGAGAACTACCGATGACGGAAGGAAAGTGAATAAATGGGGGAAATGCTTTTTGAACCGGTTTTGACTCCATAAGATTGAGTGTCCGCGCCGAGCCCTTGTGAATCTAATTCGTCCTGAAAGTATTGGTCGCCCCTGTCCCTTTCTACATGGTAGGAATGCCCTCGTATTCAGCGTAGCCGAGGGCGAGATTCATGTTCTCTGTACGGTCGTTAGCTGGTGCGTGTGGAAAGTAGAGATGTATCGAAAATCGGGAGCCGGAGAGAAAGGAAAGCAAGTCACAAAACGGAATTAGAGAGGAGAAACTTACGAAGACACTGAGTCGCCGCACCCTTGAGCAGGTTGTCAATGGTGGCGCAAACAACAACACGCCTGCCGCTGCTGTGGACCGCGAAGCCGCCGATTTCAACACCGTGCTTGTTCATGATGTTCTTGACAAGCGGGGGCTCGCCGACGACCTTGACAAGCTTCTCGCCGGCGTAGCGGTCCTGGTAGATCTGGCGGATGTCGCGCGAGGTGATGGTCTTGTTAAGGGGGATGTGGATGGTGGCCTGGATGCCGCGGAACCACGAGGCGACGTGCGGCGAGAAGGCGACGTCGGCGCCGAGCTTGGCGCTGATCTCGCGCTCGTGGATGTGGTCCGTCAAGCTGTAGGGCATCAGGTTGTCCTTGAGCAGGTTGACGTCGTTCTTGGGCGAGGGCTTGGTGCCGGCGCCCGAGTAGCCGGAGATGCCGAAGACGGAGGGAGAGCCGCCGAGGTGCTCTACCAAGGGCGCAATGCCGAGCTGCGCAGCCGTCGCGTAGCAGCCGGGGTTGGAAATCTTGTCGGCCTTGTAGATCTCGGAACGGCCAGTCAGCTCGGGAAGACCGTACGTCCAGGTGTTGTCGAAGCGGTAGTCGGCCGACAGGTCGACGATGACGCTGCGGTGGTCAGCGCCGCCCTTGCGGGCCTCGTTGATGGCCTCGATGTAGGGCTTGCAGACACCGTTGGGGAGGGCCATGACCCAGCAGTCGATGGCGCCATTCTTCTCGAGCTCGGTGACCTGATCGGGGCTCAGGTTCTCGTAGGTGACGTCGCGCTTGGTGTAGCCCTCGAGCTTCTGGCCGGCAAGCTCACGAGATGAGACGTGGCGGAGGTCCATGTTGGGGTGGGCGTTGAGCATCTCGATGAGGGCCTGGCCGGTGTAGCCACGGGCACCGATCAGGGCGACGCGCGAAGGGACGTCGTTGGAGGCGTTCTTCTTGCCCAGGGGAGGGTTGGGGTTGGTGGTGGTGTACGTGGCGAACGTACGCTTGCCGGACAAGCTGGCGGCGGCGGGGGCCCACGTCGGGCGGCGGGCCATGGTCGAGAAACCGCGGGCCTGGGCAGGGGTGGTGGACTGATTGAGGTTGCGGTTCGAGGTCTGGGCGGCGCGGCGCAGACGGGCCTCGAGGTTGGAGTCGCCAAGCATGGCGCGGCCGTGGGCGTTGAACTCGTCGGTCAAGACGCCGAGCTCCTGGAGGTTGTTGATGCCGTACCAGAAAAGCTGGTTGCCCTTGCTAGAGAAGCTGCCGTCGGCCTTGTCGAAGAACCAGGTGAGGTTCTCGTCCTCCTCGCTGACGGTCCAGACGAGCTTGGGGTGGTCCTTCTTGATGGCGTGGAAGACGTTCTCCGTGACGTTGCTCAACCAACCCTCCTTGGTGACGGTCAGGGTGGCGAGAGTCGGGTGGGATCGCTCCTCGCTGGGGGGCAGGACGATGGCGACGCAGTTCAGGGGCTCGTCGTAGTAGGCCTTGAAGGGGGTTCCCTTGAGGAACTCGATGTAGCGGTCGACGGTGGCCTCGGCGTCCATGCCCTCGCGGTCGCGGATGAGAGTCTGCTTCAGCTTGGCGAGGTCGGGGAAAGACGCGATGTTGTCGGCGAAGGCGATCTTGTCTCCACGGCGGATCAGGGTACCGGCACCGGAATCAGTGAAGAGCTCCTTCTGCAGGTCGCTGGGGTGGATGATGGCGACACTCGAGGTGCGCGGCAGAGTCTCCAGAAGCTCCTTGATCTCCTTGATCTTGAGACGGGTGCCGTAGCGGCACCAAGACTGCGACATGAGGTGGTCGTACTCCTCGTCGAGGTTGATGTGGGAGATCTTGTCACCGGTCTCGCCGTTGAAGAGACCGCCCTTCTCGGAGAGGTAGACAATCTTCAGGGGCTCGAGCGCACGAGCAAGCTCCGCGGCGGCGACGTCGGCGTTGACGTTGAGGATCTGGCCCTCGGTGGTCTCGGCCATGGAGGTAAGGATGGGAACATAGCCCTGGGAGATGGCCAGCTCGACGGGCCCCTTGTCAACACTGGTGATCTTGCCGACCAAGTTCCACTTCTCCTTGTCAAGGTAGTCGGCGGTCAGGACGGTGGTCAGAGGACGAGTGCGGACGCCGAGGCCCTCGAGCTTCTCGACGAGCTTCATGTTCTCCTGGAGGAACAGCTTGCGGGCGACGGTCAGGGTCTTGCCATCAGTCACGCGGATACCCTCCTCGAACTGGGGCTCGACACCGGCCTCCTGAAGCAGGCGGTTCAGCTGAGGACCGGCGCCATGGACGATGACGGGGTACAGGCCGACCTCGTAGAGGAAGGCGATGTTCTCGCAAAGGTCGTCGAGGTAGTCGGTGAGGATGGCACCGCCGACCTTGATAACGGCGAACTTTTGGGAGGAGACGGAGGTGAAGTATGAGAGGTATTGCTGGCCCTCGCGGCGGCTGCCGATCTGGCTCAGGGTGCGGATGATGATGGCTCGGGTACGGTCGCGGTTGGCCAGTTCGGACTGGGAGCTCGTGCTCGAGAGGGCGCGGATGGCATTAAGGCGCTGGAAGGGGTTGCGGACGGCGGCGACGTTCTGGCGGCGAACGACGCGGGGGACGGCTCGGCGGGCGCCGGCCCGGATAACGGCGGCGGAGAACATCGTGACTACTGGCAATGGGTCAGTGGATCGGGTTCTCAAGTGTCTCTTCCTGTTTGCTTGATTTCTCTCGCTGTGCCTGTTTTGGTTGTCGACGTGTTTTCACAAACTCTCGCTCTCTGTCCCAAGGAATACCCAAAGGGGGCAGGGAAGCAGGACAACCAAGAGCTTGTGCCTGAGTCGATCGCGAGGGAGGAGGGGGGAAAGGTCACCCTCTCGGCGCGGTCTTCCAAAGCAACGCGGCCAGCAAACGACTGAGACGGGGAGGGGGAACCGCCAAAGTACACACACCTCGATCGAGCTCGGATTTGTGTTCTCGAGAATAGACGACTATCCAATAACACTCGGGAAGGTATACGTTGTCACTCTTGACTCCTCACTCTGAACTCTTTTCACACTCCACAAAAGGACCAATTGGTGCCGATCAACGGAGGGAACAATTGACTCAGAATTGACCGACGACGGAGGAGGGGGAGGAGAACAGAACGATGGCGAGGGGGACGGACGAGACGAGTACTGAACCAATTGTTCGCGACAGGGTCGAGAGAAGGGAGCAGAGAGAGAGAGGAAAGGAAGTAGGAGAAGGGGGAGGAGACAGTACCGGGACGGGATTCAGAGCCGCGGGCGGACACGGCGAGGCTTTTTACTTTTTTGAGGCCTGCGAAGGTGCTGGGCGTGGGCGAGAGGGCGTGGGACAACCGGTATGATGCAGTGGAGGTGGTGGGTGGACTGCGGAGGAGGGGCAGGGGGGGCCTGAGCGAGCCAGCCTGTGGTTGAAAATTCGACCGAAACCGCTGGGCCGCATACCCTTTTCTGACGCTGCGCTGCTTCGCTCGCGCCTTTACCGGCTGGCAAAGCTACTGGGGGGGCCCCCGAACCTTGATTTTTGGTCACTCTGCGTCCGCATCCCGTTTCTCTTCGCTCACAACCCCGTGCCGTGGTTTGACTAGTTGTTTTCTCATTTCTCATATCAATTGTTTTTGTCGTTGTATCTTATCAACCCTCGAGAACCGCCATCAATCAGATCACTGGTATATGGTCTCGTTGAGCATGCGCAACATGATGATGCCAAATTGCTGACGAGAACATCCCATCCACCACGGCCTCCTCCCCCCGTCAACCGTCCACAGCGTGACTCGGCAGCCGCTGGGCTGCTGCTACCACCCCCGCCGACTGGCAGCGGCGCACAGTCGGTTGTGCGAGTCCGCTTTGCCCCCCATCGGGGAGTGGGCTCTCGGTTATTGGTCGGATCTGATAAGGAATGCCCCGGCTCGCTACAGATCACCAGAATGCCAGTCGAGGATCTGCACTCTGCAGCCCGTCTTTGTGCGGCGGCGCGCACACCTGGCTGGTCTAGGTAGGGCGGGAAAAATTGCAACCTGAAAATTTCACTCCCTTCTTCAGCGGTGGAGAAACGGGGGAAGAGCGAAACTGCAGGCAGCCTTGACGCCGAGCCGAGGTACAGAGTAAAACAGACAAGACAACATATCTGCCATGCAGTTGTTGAGTGACGCCGTGTTACCTATGCTGGCTTGGTTGAGGTCATGATGACTAGACTACATAAATACTTGTTCTAAACGATTTTGCGCCGCTGAAAGCCCACAACCACGGCCATCCCAAACCTGTACTGTATTACATGTACGGATAAAGGTGCACCACATCCTACCAGCGGCATCATGCGCCCTCCTGTTCTCCTTTTCAGTTCCAGCCAGGTGGGAACAAACATGTATAAAGAAGTGGATATGCAACTCTAAACGTCTCCTCGGATCGAATGCGTCACCTCCCACGCCGGACCCAACGCCGACCGCCGTCCCGGTCCGCCGCAAAGATCGCCGAGCCCGAGACCACGAACCTGTCTCACTGCGCCACGCTATGCCATGCTGCCTCCGCTGGAAGAGGACTGGCTAGCTGTTCGGGTCGTCTTCCCTCCTCCATCCACACACCGCTCGAGATCACGCCCCGCCCCCCATCCTAGGGGTCTCAGCTACCAGCAGCCACTCTGCAACGGGCGGATCCGCCAACGACATGTAAACGGCGGTTTCGTGACTCCATTTGTGAGCTATCTGTGCATTTGATGCCATAGTCCGCAGTGCGTGGATGTAGTCCGGTGTCCTCGGCGTCAAAATGTCACGGACATGAAGGCATACGCATATGCCCCCCTGGACCGCTGCGATACTCGGATGCCGACGACATCGCTCCGAGAACAATCCGGGGCATCGAACCCTCCCGTCACCTTAGTTGAAATAGGACGACCTGTCCTGTCTTGTTGTGGAATCAGGGCCAGTAGAATTTCAAATTACGCAAACGCCTGCCATCCCTCATACATACATGCGGTCGATTTACAGCCGAGCTGAGCGACCGACTGCGTCGGGGCGAGTCCCGCAGTCGGCAACGAGGCCTTGGCCTGCAGACCATCGAAAGTAGACCCCAGTCCGTTTCGAACCTCCGCGCTTCCAAAGTCATTAACCCGTAGAGGTCGCCCCTGGTCGGGGGGTGCCACCTCATCCCCTCGTCTTCCACGGTTGCTCGAAGCCTGCGAAATATCTAATAATCCATTCCATATCGTGAGGGCGAACCATGAACCCAAGGGGCTAGTGTAATGCAAAAAGTGTGGTATCTAGTTATTTGCGGGTAGCAACAACTGGCCAGCCAAGCTAGCGCGTTGCAACGACTGAATTGACGAATACCGGTTAGAGCCAGCCACACAACGACACAAACGCGATCTCGGGGGAGGAAGACAACTCGGGAGGGGGGGCGACGAGCACATACCGGCGGGAATGACGATGATGAGGATGAGAATGATGATGCCAGCAATCAGACACATGCGCATCTTGACATCCTTCCACCACATCTGCTTGCGGACACGGTTGGCGCCCCGGCGGAAGCCCTGGGCCGAGACAGCCAGGTTGTCGGTCTTATCTTGCAGAGCATCGAGACGCTCGCCTCGTTGGGAGACCTTGTTGATGTTCTCACGCATCACGCCAACGGTGTCGTCGATTTGCTATAAATAGAACATTAGCGCATGACTCTGTTGACACGGTTCCAAATACGCATCAAGCGAAACATCTTTTGCCCCTGGATACGACACCGACGACCGGAAGGCTGCGTGCAACTCTGTTGGTGATTGGTATTATGCACCAGTACCGACTTTTCCATCGCGCTGTAACATTGGTGTTGATGGTTCGTCACGTTTTTGTTGATGCCGATTGCTTCTTTCTCTGGCAAGGCTGACGTGCGACCGGGGCCGGCGAGACACCACCCAGCACAGCAAAACAAACCACAGAAGGCATCCTCGCGACCAAAGGCTCGACATTCCTCAGACGTGGGGATCATCATGTTCGACCCTGCGCGCTGGAAAGTTGATGCGATAGCCTAATCAGGCGTGGTCGGCGACATGTTGGGTCGGGCGGGTAGCTCGGTCGGCCGTCGTCATCAGGCTTCGGGCATCCGGGGCGAAGTCCATCGAGAAAAGAAGGAGAGGGGAAAAAAAGGAATTATCGCGAGAACAAGAAGCAGCGCGACTTACAGCTTGCAGGGCCTGGGTCCTCGCATTGCCGCCAGCTCCTCCTTGCTGTTGCGGCGCGGCCTGGCCGCTGGGGATGTAAGGGTCGTAGGGGGCGTCCTCGGGCATTGTCGCTGTGGTTACGGAACAGGTGAGGGTAAGAGAGAGTAGTCGCTGACGGAGCTCGAAGCTGCAGCTGGTGGATTAAAGCGTTATTTCGGACGCCCGAGATGCAAGTTTTTTTTAACTTGGGCGACGGTTTGGAGTTTGTTCGATGGAGACCGGTCGCGGTTGTTGATAAATGTCGGGAGAGTGATGTGTGGTTGGGAAAGAGGAGAAAAGGTGGTTGGCGGGCGTAGGAGGGTTGAAGAGGTGGTTAAGTTCTGGTTCAGGTGATGAGACGTCTTGGAAAAGAGGCGAGCGCCCAGTCGAAACAAGGTGTCCGTCTGAGGATTTGGGGGGATGGTACTGCGGCGGTGTCCTATTGTGGGATTCGGGGGGGATGTTTGGGGGGGTGAGGACGGACAGAGAGGGAGAGTGACTGTCAGAAGGGGATAACCAGGGCCACTTTGGGGGATGGGCCACTAATTTTAGTCGAGCTGGGAACGACCCAGCCACTGGAACAAACCAGCACCGGACCTCAAAGGACTAGGTACTACTGGTGCACGGCGGCAAGCAATAATACGGGTTGGAAAGACGCTCAAGGCGCAACGCCCACATCAGCACGGCAACGCAAGGAGGGCAAGAGAGAGGTGGATCCGGTAGCGACCCATGACCCTGTGGGCCAATCATGACGGGTGTTTCGACCAAGTCAGAGGCTGGGCGGTGCGGGTACGTACCCTTCGTCCGGTGCCTGGGGAACCCGGGAAAAGTGGAAGAGCAAGAAAGTCATGAACGCAGTGGATCCCCCTCTCCCTCTCTCTTTAACTCAAAAGTCTGCTGTTCTCTCGACTCTGCCATCTGTCTGCTGGGGTACTGCACGTAAGTCAACGTGACAAAGGAGGGAAAGGTTGTTCCCTGGATACGAATAATCTGGAAGCATCTCCGGACCAGCACTGCCTTTCCCTCGTCTCCGCTGGAGCGGGTGACGGCGAGGGCCATTTCCATGGACGGCTGGCTAGCTACCCTACCTGTTCCGAGCTTCCCATCTCACTGGGCGGAGGCCTGGGCATCATGCGGGCGGGCGGCTTGACTGCGGCAACACTGGAAGTGCCACCACGAGCAGCGAACTCGCGGCTTCTGATGTAATCGTCGAGGCGGTGCTGCAGGGACGTCACTGCCTGGACCCCGACGGAACTGAATTGGGCCGGAGCCTTGGCCACTTCTGTTCCGTCTCGTGCAGTCGCTCTGCTCAAGAAAACAGCACGTGAATGGCAACCACGTGATGTGCGCATCCTTCCCAAGTCAGTCAGCAACGGTCTCCGGAGTTTCCCCGAAAAGTGGCTGGTTCGGGGCAGCTTGCACTGTGGCTTCCAACATACAACATCCGCCACCTCAGTCGCCATGCCATCTTATCGTCAAGTTCAGCGTTCAAGTGTACGCTGTTAAAGAAACACGTCTCTTCAACCATCACATTACCTGTTTATTGACACGCAACGGTGAGAGGACACGGCAAAAACAGCCTTCTTCGAGGCACGCGTCATACGTACCTACACTATTTGTATTCTGGCTGCTACTCTGATAAAGAAGACGGCGTCGACGGCGCTTCGTCCTCAGCCGGAGCCGTACCGTATCATTTCCGCATGTCCTGTATCGCGGTCAC
The DNA here is from genome assembly GCA_006783085.1 of Colletotrichum shisoi. Classification (NCBI taxonomy): domain Eukaryota; kingdom Fungi; phylum Ascomycota; class Sordariomycetes; order Glomerellales; family Glomerellaceae; genus Colletotrichum; species Colletotrichum shisoi. The sequence continues at coordinate 16,536 of PUHP01000519.1, forward strand.
AGAGTCGCCCGCCTCAAAGCGCTTTGCGACGCCAATTCTGCATCGGCTGCGATGCCCCCAGCCAGCACCAAACCGTTGCAAGGCCATTTCACCAGCCTATCGGTCAAACCTCGGTCAGCAATCCAATGGGCGTTTGAGTCCGGATGCTTGCGGGGGAAAGTAACCAAAAGCTCTGCATTTATCGACTGCTTTTCGGCCAGTTCGAGTAATGAAACCCCGAGGAATCATGGCCATTTCACTGTGGAATGATGAACCTCAAGGCGGACGAGTCGGGCTGGGGCACGGCGACTGACGCATTCTGCGAGCTCTCGCCGGCATGATGCCCCTTAAGTTGCAATCTTGCGGGAAATGTTGAACTGGGCCAAGAATGCGGATTGATTGCGTTCGCTAGAACGCCGGCTTTCCGGCTCGCCAGTCAATCTTGTGTCACGGCCCCACTCATACCACTTGGATGCACTGATGGATGGAACGGAGCGGCCAATTGCCGCCAAGCTGAGTCGTTCGCGGATGGGTATCGGGAGCTTAAAATTGGCTGGAACAAGACGACAACGATGCAGCGGCGGGAAACGGCTAACGATGTCGATGTATCAATGTTTGCAATGACACTCGCTACCTGACCATGAATTTACAGACCAGACCAACGTCCGAAGTTGGAGAGACAGGGTAGGAGAGGCTGACCTCGGCAGTGTGCACGTTTTGGCAACGGCCAGAGTATGGCGGTTCCCCCGCTCGCTGTCATGTCGGGCTGGGTGCTCATTGGGCCCTTGGCCGCGTCCGGCTCCATCGGCACACTGGCCCTGTCTGTCGGTCGGTTGCTTACAAGCCCCCCGGAAGCTCTGACGATCACCGACGTCAACTAGCCCCGGTTTGTTCAAGCTATGCAGACAGAGTATTCAACCTGTATTTCAGGCGCTGTCGTATCCATCCCGCCCTGATGTGTCCGCACGATTACATTGACCGAGCAAGACGAGGTCGCAGCACAAGGCCAAGAAGTCCCGGTGGTGAGCTGACACCGCAGACCTCGAAGCCAGTCAGCCAAAGAAGAAGGGTTGTCTTTGTCTGGCTGACATGCCGGTAATTAGCGTGTTCAACAGCGAACCTTTCCCCTTAGTTCGCCGTGGAACTCGAAAACGTCACCAGCGCACCTCGGGCAAGCTGAGCTGGGCGAGCCGGAGTGGATGCCAGCGGCCAGTCAGCAAGGTACACACACCACTGAGCGCTCATGGGATGGCAGTGGTCCGGGCCACTGCCGGCCGTGTTGTGGATAGGACGATGTGCACACAAACAGGCTTGGCCGCCAGTGCTTACGCCAGAAGCAGAAGCAAGGAAGAAGGCCAAAGCCCAGCGCAGACGGACAGCGAGAAGCGGAGGAGGGGGAAATGCGATCATGTCAGAACACGAAGGCGACGGACAACAAACAACAACAACAACAACACAAGAAGCAGCGCGTGGCGGTAAGACATTGCCACTTTGCATCTCCTTCAGCTGGTTTCGCGCGAATGAATGATGCTTGATTGTCCTAGTCTCACCAGGCCCGAAATGCTCGCGTTTCTCATACCTCTCTAAGATGTCTCTGTACTCTGCTATCCGATCTCATTTCGTTTTCATCCCAGGTAATCAGTCGCTGGCTACATACAACCGAAAAGCGGCCTTCATCTTGTTGGAGGACCGACCCTCTTCGGCCGCTTGCCCGTCTCCTTCTTCTCCCCCCGGTTCCGTCCTGCTGGCCATCCACAATATCTCCTGACCAAACTCGTATTTACATAGATCGTATCAGAGGGCCAGAACCACCTCCTGCACACATACCCCCCTCTCCCTTTTCTTTCTCTTTCCCTCTCCCACTCTCTTTCCCTCGGGTTACTTGGGCGAAGGCAAGACGCAGAAAGGTGGACACCAGTTGAGCGCAACTCCGCCGTCATCTCTCCTTCTCCATACTTGCCCTTGTTCACCTCAGCCTGGATTCGACTGCAGCACATCAGACTGACAAAGTGCCACTGCTTTTCCGGGGACGTCTATCCTGCATGCACCTACGTACCTACCTCCTACACTGCTACACTACATAAACCTGTACTTCCCCCCGGACGCAAGCTCCTGGTGTGCGTGTGTGTAAGTGCTTGTGTGGCCTCTCCAACCACGCCATACGAACTTGCCTCGCTGCAGGAGAAGGGAAAGAAACTACCATTGGACCAAGAAGCAACCTTGCCGGCCGTCGCCTCATCGGAGCCCGTCACCTCTTCTTTCTCTTCCTCGTGAACGTTGGCCCTATTACATGCGCACGCACGTGGTTCACAGTTCAGGCTAGGAAACTCTCCACCTCGTGCGATTGTTTCTTATTTGAACCTGGCGGCACCCACCCGGTCTCTTTTTCTCTCGCACTTGATCGAGGTCTTTCTGCGGATTCTTCGTCGGAAAAAGCATCCTCTTTCATGTCGACCGTTCTCTCGAAGCCAAGGACACCGCCCCTCTCCCACTAGCCTCTTTGCATCATGACCGCACCGCGGGGCCGGCCGTCATGGTGTGTAAGTCGGCTGTTCCCGGCAATGCTGCTGGGGACCGTCCAGTTGAGCAACGCATACGACCTAGACCCAAGTGACCATAGTAAGTGGGATGTGGTCCTCGGGCGATGACGATGCTGTGGCTTACCGAGGTGGCGCGCAGACAATGTTAAGACTATCGCAAGGTCGATGACCGAAGACCTCATGGCCTTTTACGACGGAGACAAGCCGGGGAATATTCCGGGTCTCCTACCCCCGCCATACTACTGTGAGTGCATCCGATGATCATGCTCGCAAGAGGGAGAGGCCCTTGTTGTTGGCTGTCGACTAACACGGTCCCAGGGTGGGAGGCTGGCGCCCTCATGGGCACCATGATCGACTACTGGTACTACACGGGCGACGACACCTGGAACGACGTCGTCACCCAGGGACTCCTGCACCAAGTGGGGAAATACAACGACTACATGCCGGACAACCAGACGTTAACTGAAGGCAACGACGACCAGGGCTTCTGGGGACTCGCCGTCATGTCCGCAGCCGAGTACAAGTTCCCCGATCCTCCCAAGGACAAGCCGCAGTGGCTAGCGCTGGCACAGGCGGTTTTCAACACCCAGGCCGCGCGCTGGGATCCCGACCATTGTGGAGGAGGGCTTAGATGGCAGATCTTCAACTGGAACAAGGGGTACGACTACAAAAACACCATCTCGCAGGCTTGTTTCTTTGCCCTCGCCGGGCGCCTGGCTCTCTACACTGGCAACTCTTCCTACTCGGAATGGGCCGACAAAACGTGGGATTGGATGGTGGGCGTCAACTTCATCTCGGACGACTACTACGTTTACGACGGCGGTCACATCCAGTACAACTGCACGAACATCGTGCCCTACCAGTGGAGTTACAATGCCGGCGGCATGATCCTCGGGGCGGCCGCCATGTACAACTACACCAAGAGCGAGGTGTGGAAGAACCGGCTTGATGGACTCGTCAAGGGTGCCGACGTCTTCTTTGTCGGAGAGGAGAAGAACATCATGCAAGAGGTGGCGTGTGAGACGGTGGGACTATGCAACGTTGACCAGCAGTCGTTCAAAGCCTATCTCAGTCGCTGGCTAGTCGCCATCACGAAATGGGCACCGCACTTGTCGGATCGTGTCATGGACAAGATTCGACCTTCGTCCATTGCGGCCGCAGCCCAATGCAAGGGCGGCTCGAACGGGCGCATGTGCGGACTGAAGTGGACCGACAACGGAACTTGGGACGGGATGCAAGGCGTCGGACAGCAAATGGCGGCCCTTGAGGTCACCCTCGGCAACCTCATTCAGAAGTCCAGCGACCCCGTTACTGCCGATGGTGGCGGCACTTCAGAAGGCGATCCCGGAGGAGGGGGCAGCGACATCGGGCGAACGGTTCCGGCCGTCTCGAATTATCCCCCTTTGAGCGCGGGCGACACCGCTGCAGCAGCAATCTTGACGATGATTGTGCTTGGGCTGCTTGTGATCGGAATCCTCTGGATGTTTATGGACGAAACGTCCAAAAAGCCCCTTCAGGAGCGGTTTTTCGACTTCAGATCTGCGCTGCTCGGAGGGGGCGGCCTCGCGGCTCTGGGCGCGCGACACAAGACAGATGAGATGAACGAGAAAGGGAAGGGCATCGAAAAGGAGAACGAGAACGAGAACGACGCCTCGAGCGATGGGGCGAGTTCGCGCGAAACCGGCATCTTGTCACCGTTGCCGGCGAGGGGGCATGCCTTGAGAAGCCAGGATTTACCACAGCGAGGCAGCATGTTGTCGGAGATGAGCGGCACAACAGTGGTCTCGGCGCATCCTTCGGGGATCCCCATGGTGAGAGAGAAGAGGCTCAGCAGGAAGACCAAGAATCCCATGCTGCGGAACAGCATGGCATCGCAGCGGTCTGCTCGGATCGAGTAGTCGGCAAGGGAGCGTTCGCTCTTTAGCGAGCGTCTCCTGACCATACCGCATTGAACTTGGCACCAACGGCGTTAATCGGACGGGCCCGGATAAATATTCCGAAGCATGGATTGGATGTGTGACATGGGCATTGGGTTGGCATCATATTGTTTTCAATGGAAGGATCAGACTAAGAAGTCGTTGTCAGCGCTATTCGCCATTACGACAGAGCCAGCTCTCCAACAGAGACAGGCAAGAGCATTAAGGATACTCATGACGTTAAGACGGCTTGTACATAGATGGATCATGCGAAATTATATAACGAGACGGCCGCCTTGCTGCTTTTGGCCAAGAGATCTCTTCAGCCCTGGGCTTGCGATGATATTGTTTTGGCAGTTTTGCAAATAAATGGCACCTCTGGGACAAGATTCGATAGACATTGGTCCCCCCCCCCCAAGATGGCACGGCTTTCAATGCTATGTCCATCGGCCGCCCACACAAAGAAGACCGGGGGCGATATGGCAAGCCGGCAGGATCCTTGCACGGACGGGCTGGAGGTTGTGGATTATTATGACCGGTTAATCGCGCTTAAGGGAGGGCTGTAGGATGTAGAGAGGATGAAGAAACAGAGTTTCCGTCCGTACGGGCATTTTTGCCGTAGACGACAATTAAGTAGTCAAACACCGGAAGGGGAACGTTCAGCTGGTCTCGGCGTTCTATTCCGAGTGGAAACCTACTCGATGAGAGTTGCCAATGGCCCACATATGGGTGAACTCTTTGATGAACGATGGCTTGGTCAGTGGCACTGTGGTGTCCACGTCTTGTACGCCCACACCAATCATCGAGCTGGCAATTCGTTCACATGCCGAGCTGAGCTGAGGGGAGAGGAAGAGAGCGGAGGAGATACGGGAGGGGTGGGGGGGTTTGGTCGGGGTGTACATGCCGCGGTGCCCATCACCAGACTTATCTCGGCAGCGGCGTGTGACTTTGTACGCTCGACGCTACCGGTCGAGATGAATCTCAAAACCGTCGGGCTGTCACTTGGAGGGATATTGAGTTTGCCATTCTGGGTGGTTTTCCGAAGGCCTGCTGGCGGCTGATCGTGAAGGCAAGCCAGCCCCCGCTCCCCCTCCTCCTCCAACGAAACTTGCCGTAAGGTTAGTATGATGGCCGGAGTTGAGGATTTGACATGAACACGAGTAGTACGGCGCGCCTCCCTTGGCGTTCCCGTCAAAGGGAAAAGCCCTAGCTGAACCGAGCTAAGCTACGACAGACGGGGGAAGCCTTGGGCGCACTAGGCAAAGTTTGTGTGGGTGTTGGTCTGGCGGGAAACATAAGGGGGGGGGGGGATGTAGAAAAATGTGACATCAGAAAGTTCCAATGTATACAAATCGATGAAAATGTGTGAGAAGGAGAAAACGTTCTTCAAGTTCCGGGCGCCCGCTCGGGTGTTTCCCCCCGTCTGATGTTGTTCGTTTCGTCTCTCCCTCCCCCACGCCCGTCTGAGGAGGTCGGGGAACCCTTGATTTTTTTTTTTTTTTTTGCTCAAAAGCAAGTATCTGAAAAGGGAAGGGTCTACTATAAAACAAGGTAGATTCCTCTTTACTCCCCTTGAGCTCCAGAGACCGACGGACCGTCAGAATAGCACAGCACAGCGCAGCACAGCACAGCGCAGCACAGCATAGCACAGCATAGCACAGCATAGCACAGCACAGCAAGCACAGCACAGCGCGGAACGCGAACAACCATGGCGCGAGAGCATCTCTACCTCGTCTCGTCGGCCGTCTTGGGCACTTACATCCTCTGGACCGCCGCGGAGACGTACGTCCGATGGAGCCGCGGCTCCCACCTCACGTCCTCGCACGCCCACGCCCGCGCCCATCCCGTCCTCGCCCTGCTCCTCGCCCTGCCAACCAGGATCCTGTATGACAAGGCGCAGTACCTCTTCCGGATGAAGGCGCGCGGCTGCGGCGAGGCGCCCGTGTTCCCGCACACGGACCCGGTGTTCGGCAGCGACTGGGTGCGGACCTCGCTCGCGCGGCAGCGGGACCACGGCCTGCTCGAGTGGTGGCAGGAGCTGTTCGCGAAGCTGGGCTACACGTGGTGGGTGAAGACGCCGACGGGCTGGGCGATCATGACGAGCGAGCCCGAGAACCTCAAGGCGGTGCTGGCGGCCTCGTTCGACGACTTCCCCATCACGGGGCCGAGGCGGGAGGCGGTGCTGCCGATCCTGGGCCCGGAGGCCATCTTCTCGGCCAACGGGGAGGTGTGGCACGGCGCGAGGGCCATGATGAGGCCGACGTTCGTGAGGGACCAGATCGCGGACCTCGAGTGCTTCGAGAGGCACGTCGGCGACCTGATTGCGAACATCCCGAGGGACGGCGGGACGATGGACCTGCAGGCGCTGCTGTACATGATGACGATGGATTCGGCGACGGACTTTATGTGAGGAGTCCTTTCTCCCCCCCCCCACCCCTCTTCCGCCAGATCGAAGATTTGATTCCATGGGTTGGTTGCTGACTACTGTACTGTACTCCAGGTTCGGCCACTCAACGAACATGCTGACGACGCCGTCGCCCGAGGCCCGCAAGTTCACGTCGACGTTCGAGTACATCACGACCCGCACGGCGGTCCGCTCGCGCCTTGGCCTGCTGACTTTCCTTGACAACGACAAGGAGTGGCACGAAGGGCTGAGGTTGATCCACCGCTTCTGCGACAACTACGTCGAGCGCGTGCGAGCCGAGAACGAGGCCGGCGAGAAGGAGAAGATGGAGGCTGCGGCGGCGGCGGCGGCGACGGCGACAGCGACAGCGACAGCGACAGGGACAGGGATGGAGACACAGGACCCGAAGAGGGGCTATGTGTTCCTCCACGAGATGATGGGCCGGCCCGGGATGACGCCCGAGTACGTGCGCGCGCAGCTGCTGTCCATGATCCTGGCGGGCCGCGACACGACGGCCTCGACGCTGTCGGCGCTGTTCTGGATCCTGGCGCGGAGGCCGGACGTCGTGAGCCGGCTGAGGGCCGAGGTCGAGGGGCTCGAGGGGCGGAGGCCGACGTGGGAGGAGATGAAGGACATGAGGTATCTCAACATGGTACTCAAGGAAAGTGAGTAGTCATCACTGCGAACGAGGCGGAGAGAGAGAGAGAGAGATAATCTAAAAGATACTGACTGACTGATTGTGTGGTAGTCTTACGACTCTACCCGACCGTCGCGAGCATGTCGCGCGGTACGGCGCGGGACACGACGCTCCCCGTGGGCGGCGGGCCTGACGGCAAGTCGCCCGTCTTCGTCCCCAAGGACACGCCGGTGCGGTGGTCGCTGTTCTGTCTTCACCGGAGGAAAGACCTGTACGGCGAAGACGCGGACGAGTTCCGTCCCGAGCGCTGGGAGGAGAGGCGGCCCTCGTACGTTTTCAAACCCACCCCTTTCGCTCATCCTTCCTCGCCGAGTGCTCTCGCTGTCTTGCAGCACCCCCCCTCCCACCCCTTCCTTTGATGATGATGAAAGCTGACTTCACGGTCCGCCGCAGGTGGGACTACCTCCCCTTCTCCGGCGGCCCCCGGATCTGCATCGGGCAGCACTTCGCGCTGACGCAGATGAGCTACTTCGTCGTGCGGATGCTGCAGACGTTCGGGGACATGGCGCCGAGGGACGAGAGGCCGATGCTGCAGACGGTGGGGATCACGACCAAGTTGCCCAACGACGTGCTGCTAAGCTTCACGCCGGCCTAGTCCCAGGGGGGATAGACGCGGCTTTCGTGATGGCGCTTTCTCGGCGTCGGGCCACTTGGAGCTGCGTGGAGTAGGTGTTGTTGAGTTTCTATGCAGGCCAAGCTTGGGTCGATGCAAGATGGGCTGTTTTTTTTGACAAGTTTGGGAACGGTACACCCTGTAATTACGTCAGGAATCGATCGAGCATTATGATACATACGGACGAGATCCGTCCGGACCATATTGATCCTTCTGATGCATGTCATTCCCACTCTATCCCCAAACCAGCAGCTATGGACACTGAGTGTGAGATCAATGCCACTTTTCGAGCTGCCTTGCCTCCCTCCCCCACTTACTTCACCCCCCCCCCCCCCCCCC